>NW_025564654.1:0-15620 GCF_020424385.1 Procambarus clarkii | reverse complement strand
ATGTTGTAGTTACATTGTGAAGCAACTTAAAACAATGTTGTAGTTACATTGTGAAGTAACAATGTTGTAGTTACGTTGTGAAGTAACAATGTTGTAGTTACGTTGTGAAGTAACAATGTTGTAGTTACGTTGTGAAGTAACAATGTTGTAGTTACGTTGTGAAGCAACAATGTTGTAGTTACGTTGTGAAGCCAAATGTTGTAGTTACGTTGTGAAGCAACAATGTTGTAGTTACGTTGTGAAGCAACAATGTTGTAGTTACGTTGTGAAGCAACAATGTTGTAGTTACGTTGTGAAGCAACAATGTTGTAGTTACGTTGTGAAGCAAAATGTTGTAGTTACGTTGTGAAGCAACAATATTGTAGTTACGTTGTGAAGCAACTTGTGAACAATGTTGTAGTTACGTTGTGAAGTAACAATGTTGTAGTTATGTTGTGAAGCAACTTAAAACAATGTTGTAGTTACATTGTGAAGTAACAATGTTGTAGTTACGTTGTGAAGTAACAATGTTGTAGTTACGTTGTGAAGTAACAATGTTGTAGTTACGTTGTGAAGTAACAATGTTGTAGTTACGTTGTGAAGCAACAATGTTGTAGTTACGTTGTGAAGCAACAATGTTGTAGTTACGTTGTGAAGCAACTTAAAACAATGTTGTAGTTACGTTGTGAAGCAACTTAAAACAATGTTGTAGTTACGTTGTGAAGCAACTTAAAACAATGTTGTAGTTACGTTGTGAAGCAACTTAAAACAATGTTGTAGTTACGTTGTGAAGCAACTTAAAACAATGTTGTAGTTACGTTGTGAAGCAACTTAAAACAATGTTGTAGTTACATTGTGAAGCAACTTAAAACAATGTTGTAGTTACATTGTGAAGTAACAATGTTGTAGTTACGTTGTGAAGTAACAATGTTGTAGTTACGTTGTGAAGTAACAATGTTGTAGTTACAATGTGAAGCAACAATGTTGTAGTTACGTTGTGAAGCAACAATGTTGTAGTTACGTTGTGAAGCCACAATGTTGTAGTTACGTTGTGAAGCAACAATGTTGTAGTTACGTTGTGTTAGTTGTGAAGCAACAATGTTGTAGTTACGTTGTGAAGCAACAATGTTGTAGTTACGTTGTGAAGCAACAATGTTGTAGTTACGTTGTGAAGCAACAATGTTGTAGTTACGTTGTGAAACAACAATGTTGTAGTTACGTTGTGAAGCAACAATGTTGTAGTTACGTTGTGAAGCAACTTAATGTTGTGTTGTAGTTATGTTAAGTAACAATGTTGTAGTTACGTTGTGAAGTAACTTAAAGCAATGTTGTAGTTACATTAAGTAACAATGTTGTAGTTACGTTGTGAAGAAACAGTGTTGTAGTTATGTTGTGAAGCAATTTAAAACAATGTTGTAGTTACGTTGTGAAGTAACAATGTTGTAGTTATGTTGTGAAGCAACTGTTGTAACAATGTTGTAGTTACGTTGTGAAGTAACAATGTTGTAGTTACGTTGTGAAGTAACAATGTTGTAGTTACGTTGTGAAGTAACAATGTTGTAGTTACGTTGTGAAGCAACAATGTTGTAGTTACGTTGTGAAGCAACTTAAAACAATGTTGTAGTTACGTTGTGAAGCAACTTAAAACAATGTTGTAGTTACGTTGTGAAGCAACTTAAAACAATGTTGTAGTTACGTTGTGAAGCAACTTAAAACAATGTTGTAGTTACGTTGTGAAGCAACTTAAAACAATGTTGTAGTTACGTTGTGAAGCAACTTAAAACAATGTTGTAGTTACGTTGTGAAGCAACAATGTTGTAGTTACGTTGTGAAGCAACAATGTTGTAGTTACGTTGTGAAGTAAAACAATGTTGTAGTTACGTTGTGAAGTAACAATGTTGTAGTTACGTTGTGAAGTAACAATGTTGTAGTTACGTTGTGAAGTAACAATGTTGTAGTTACGTTGTGAAGTAACAATGTTGTAGTTACGTTGTGAAGTAACAATGTTGTAGTTACGTTGTGAAGTAACAATGTTGTAGTTACGTTGTGAAGTAACAATGTTGTAGTTACGTTGTGAAGTAACAATGTTGTAGTTACGTTGTGAAGTAACAATGTTGTAGTTACGTTGTGAAGAAACAATGTTGTAGTTACGTTGTGAAGAAACAATGTTGTAGTTACGTTGTGAAGAAACAATGTTGTAGTTACGTTGTGAAGAAACAATGTTGTAGTTACGTTGTAAAGTAAAAATGTTGTAGTTACGTTGTGAAGTAACAATGTTGTAGTTACGTTGTGAAGTAACAATGTTGTAGTTACGTTGTGAAGTAACAATGTTGTAGTTACGTTGTGAAGTAACAATGTTGTAGTTACGTTGTGAAGTAACAATGTTGTAGTTACGTTGTTAAGTAACAATGTTGTAGTTACGTTGTGAAGTAACAATGTTGTAGTTACGTTAAGTAACAATGTTGTAGTTACGTTGTGAAGTAACTTAAAGCAATGTTGTAGTTACGTTGTGAAGTAACAATGTTGTAGTTACGTTGTGAAGTAACAATGTTGTAGTTACGTTGTGAAGCAACTTAAAACAATGTTGTAGTTACGTTGTGAAGTAACAATGTTGTAGTTACGTTGTGAAGTAACAATGTTGTAGTTACGTTGTGAAGTAACAATGTTGTAGTTACGTTGTGAAGTAACAATGTTGTAGTTACGTTGTGAAGCAACTTAAAACAATGTTGTAGTTACGTTGTGAAGCAACTTAAAACAATGTTGTAGTTACGTTGTGAAGCAACTTAAAACAATGTTGTAGTTACGTTGTGAAGCAACTTAAAACAATGTTGTAGTTACGTTGTGAAGCAACTTAAAACAATGTTGTAGTTACGTTGTGAAGCAACTTAAAACAATGTTGTAGTTACGTTGTGAAGCAACTTAAAACAATGTTGTAGTTACGTTGTGAAGCAAAACAATGTTGTAGTTACGTTGTGAAGCAACAATGTTGTAGTTACATTGTGAAGTAACAATGTTGTAGTTACGTTGTGAAGGAACAATGTTGTAGTTACGTTGTGAAGTAACATTGTAGTTACATTGTGAAGTAACAATGTTGTAGTTACGTTGTGAAGTAACAATGTTGTAGTTACATTGTGAAGTAACAATGTTGTAGTTACGTTGTGAAGTAACAATGTTGTAGTTACGTTGTGAAGTAACAATGTTGTAGTTACGTTGTGAAGTAACAATGTTGTAGTTACGTTGTGAAGAAACAATGTTGTAGTTACGTTGTGAAGAAACAATGTTGTAGTTACGTTGTGAAGAAACAATGTTGTAGTTACGTTGTAAAGTAAAAATGTTGTAGTTACGTTGTGAAGTAACAATGTTGTAGTTACGTTGTGCAGTAACATGTGTAGTTACGTTGTGAAGTAACATTGTAGTGACATTGTGAAGTAAAAATGTTGTAGTTACGTTGTGAAGTAACAATGTTGTAGTTACGTTGTGAAGTAACGATGTTGTAGTTACGTTGTGAAGTAACAATGTTGTAGTTACGTTGTGAAGTAACAATGTTGTAGTTACGTTGTAACAATGTTGTAGTTACGTTGTGAAGTAACAATGTTGTAGTTATGGTATGAAGCAACAATGTTGTAGTTACGTTGTGAAGCAACAATGTTGTAGTTACGTTGTGAAGCAACTTAAAACAATGTTGTAGTTACGTTGTGAAGCAGCTTAAAACAATGTTGTAGTTACGTTGTGAAGCAACTTAAAACAATGTTGTAGTTACGTTGTGAAGCAACTTAAAACAATGTTGTAGTTACGTTGTGAAGCAACTTAAAACAATGTTGTAGTTACGTTGTGAAGCAACTTAAAACAATGTTGTAGTTACGTTGTGAAGCAACTTAAAACAATGTTGTAGTTACGTTGTGAAGCAACTTAAAACAATGTTGTAGTTACGTTGTGAAGTAACAATGTTGTAGTTACGTTGTGAAGTAACAATGTTGTAGTTACGTTGTAAAGTAACAATGTTGTAGTTACTTTGTGAAGGAACAATGTTGTAGTTACAATGTGAAGCAACAATGTTGTAGTTACGTTGTGAAGCCACAATATTGTAGTTACGTTGTGAAGCAAAATGTTGTAGTTACGTTGTGAAGCAACAATGTTGTAGTTACGTTGTGAAGCAACAATGTTGTAGTTACGTTGTGAAGCAACAATGTTGTAGTTACGTTGTGAAGCAACAATGTTGTAGTTACGTTGTGAAGCAACAATGTTGTAGTTACGTTGTGAAGCAACAATGTTGTAGTTACGTTGTGAAACAACAATGTTGTAGTTACGTTGTGAAGCAACAATGTTGTAGTTGTGTTGTGAAGCAACTTAAAACAATGTTGTAGTTATGTTAAGTAACAATTATGTAGTTATGTTGTGAAGTAACTTAAAGCAATGTTGTAGTTACATTAAGTAACAATGTTGTAGTTACGTTGTGAAGTAACAATGTTGTAGTTACGTTGTGAAGCAATTTAAAACAATGTTGTAGTTACGTTGTGAAGTAACAATGTTGTAGTTATGTTGTGAAGCAACTTAAAACATTGTTGTAGTTACG
The DNA here is from genome assembly GCF_020424385.1 of Procambarus clarkii. Taxonomy (NCBI): domain Eukaryota; kingdom Metazoa; phylum Arthropoda; class Malacostraca; order Decapoda; family Cambaridae; genus Procambarus; species Procambarus clarkii. The sequence continues at coordinate 11,068 of NW_025564654.1, read as the reverse complement.
TTGTGAAGCAACTTAAAACAATGTTGTAGTTACGTTGTGAAGCAACTTAAAACAATGTTGTAGTTACGTTGTGAAGCAACTTAAAACGATGTTGTAGTTACGTTGTGAAGCAACTTAAAACAATGTTGTAGTTACGTTGTGAAGCAACTTAAAACAATGTTGTAGTTACGTTGTGAAGCAACAATGTTGTAGTTACGTTGTGAAGCAACTTAAAACAATTTTGTAGTTACGTTGTGAAGCAACAATTTGTAACGTTGTGAAACAATGTTGTAGTTACGTTGTGAAGCAACTTAAAACAATGTTGTAGTTACGTTGTGAAGCAACTTAAAACAATGTTGTAGTTACGTTGTGAAGCAACTTAAAACAATGTTGTAGTTACGTTGTGAAGCAACTTAAAACAATGTTGTAGTTACGTTGTGAAGCAACTTAAAAACAATGTTGTAGTTACGTTGTGAAGCAACTTAAAACAATGTTGTAGTTACGTTGTGAAGCAACTTAAAACAATGTTGTAGTTACGTTGTGAAGCAACTTAAAACAATGTTGTAGTTACGTTGTGAAGCAACTTAAAACAATGTTGTAGTTACATTGTGAAGTAACAATGTTGTAGTTACGTTGTGAAGTAACAATGTTGTAGTTACGTTGTGAAGTAACAATGTTGTAGTTACGTTGTGAAGTAACAATGTTGTAGTTACGTTGTGAAGTAACAATGTTGTAGTTACGTTGTGAAGTAACAATGTTGTAGTTACGTTGTGAAGTAACAATGTTGTAGTTACGTTGTGAAGTAACAATGTTGTAGTTACGTTGTGAAGTAACAATGTTGTAGTTACGTTGTGAAGAAACAATGTTGTAGTTACGTTGTGAAGAAACAATGTTGTAGTTACGTTGTGAAGTAACAATGTTGTAGTTACGTTGTGAAGTAACAATGTTGTAGTTACGTTGTGAAGTAACAATGTTGTAGTTACGTTGTGAAGTAACAATGTTGTAGTTACGTTGTGAAGTAACAATGTTGTAGTTACGTTGTGAAGTAACAATGTTGTAAAAACAATGTTGTAGTTACGTTGTGAAGTAACAATGTTGTAGTTACGTTGTGAAGTAACAATGTTGTAGTTACGTTGTGAAGTAACAATGTTGTAGTTACGTTGTGAAGTAACAATGTTGTAGTTACGTTGTGAAGTAACAATGTTGTAGTTACGTTGTGAAGTAACAATGTTGTAGTTACGTTGTGAAGCAACAATGTTGTAGTTACGTTGTGAAGCAAAACAATGTTGTAGTTACGTTGTGAAGCAACAATGTTGTAGTTACGTTGTGAAGCAACTTAAAACAATGTTGTAGTTACGTTGTGAAGCAACTTAAAACAATGTTGTAGTTACGTTGTGAAGCAACTTAAAACAATGTTGTAGTTACGTTGTGAAGCAACTTAAAACAATGTTGTAGTTACGTTGTGAAGCAACTTAAAACAATGTTGTAGTTACGTTGTGAAGCAACTTAAAACAATGTTGTAGTTACGTTGTGAAGCAAAAAACAATGTTGTAGTTACGTTGTGAAGCAACTTAAAACAATGTTGTAGTTACATTGTGAAGCAACAATGTTGTAGTTACGTTGTGAAGTAACAATGTTGTAGTTACGTTGTGAAGTAACAATGTTGTAGTTACGTTGTGAAGTAACAATGTTGTAGTTACGTTGTGAAGTAACAATGTTGTAGTTACGTTGTGAAGTAACAATGTTGTAGTTACGTTGTGAAGAAACAATGTTGTAGTTACGTTGTGAAGAAACAATGTTGTAGTTACGTTGTGAAGAAACAATGTTGTAGTTACGTTGTGAAGTAACAATGTTGTAGTTACGTTGTGAAGTAACAATGTTGTAGTTACGTTGTGAAGTAACATTGTAGTTATGTTGTGAAGTAACAATTGTAGTGACATTGTGAAGTAACAATGTTGTAGTTACGTTGTGAAGTAACAATGTTGTAGTTATGTTGTGAAGTAACAATGTTGTAGTTACGTTGTGAAGTAACAATGTTGTAGTTACGTTGTGAAGTAACAATGTTGTAGTTACGTTGTGAAGTAACAATGTTGTAGTTATGTTGTGAAGCAACAATGTTGTAGTTACGTTGTGAAGCAACAATGTTGTAGTTACGTTGTGAAGCAACCTAAAACAATGTTGTAGTTACGTTGTGAAGCAGCTTAAAACAATGTTGTAGTTACGTTGTGAAGCAACTTAAAACAATGTTGTAGTTACGTTGTGAAGCAACTTAAAACAATGTTGTAGTTACGTTGTGAAGCAACTTAAAACAATGTTGTAGTTACGTTGTGAAGCAACTTAAAACAATGTTGTAGTTACGTTGTGAAGCAACTTAAACAATGTTGTAGTTACGTTGTGAAGCAACTTAAAACAATGTTGTAGTTACATTGTGAAGTAACAATGTTGTAGTTACGTTGTGAAGTAACAATGTTGTAGTTACGTTGTGAAGTAACAATGTTGTAGTTACGTTGTGAAGGAACAATGTTGTAGTTACAATGTGAAGCAACAATGTTGTAGTTACGTTGTGAAGCAACAATGTTGTAGTTACGTTGTGAAGCAACAATGTTGTAGTTACGTTGTGAAGCAACAATGTTGTAGTTACGTTGTGAAGCAACAATGTTGTAACGTTGTAGTTACGTTGTGAAGCAACAATGTTGTAGTTGTGAAGCGTTGTGAAAACAACAATGTTGTAGTTACGTTGTGAAGCAACAATGTTGTAGTTACGTTGTGAAGCAACTTAAAACAATGTTGTAGTTACGTTAAGTAACAATGTTGTAGTTATGTTGTGAAGTAACTTAAAGCAATGTTGTAGTTACATTAAGTAACAATGTTGTAGTTACGTTGTGAAGTAACAATGTTGTAGTTACGTTGTGAAGCAATTTAAAACAATGTTGTAGTTACGTTGTGAAGTAACAATGTTGTAGTTACGTTGTGAAGCAACTTAAAACATGTTGTAGTTACGTTGTGAAGAAACAATGTTGTAGTTACGTTGTGAAGAAACAATGTTGTAGTTACGTTGTGAAGTAAAAATGTTGTAGTTACGTTGTGAAGTAACAATGTTGTAGTTACGTTGTGAAGTAACAATGTTGTAGTTACGTTGTGAAGTAACAATTTGTAGTTACGTTGTGAAGTAAAAATGTTGTAGTTACGTTGTGAAGTAACAATGTTGTAGTTACGTTGTGAAGTAACAATGTTGTAGTTACGTTGTGAAGTAACAATGTTGTAGTATTGTAGTTACGTTGTGAAGTTGTTGTAGTTACGTTGTGAAGTAACAATGTTGTAGTTACGTTGTGAAGTAACAATGTTGTAGTTACGTTGTGAAGTAACAATGTTGTAGTTACGTTGTGAAGCAACAATGTTGTAGTTACGTTGTGAAGCAACAATGTTGTAGTTACGTTGTGAAGCAACTTAAAACAATGTTGTAGTTACGTTGTGAAGCAACTTAAAACAATGTTGTAGTTACGTTGTGAAGCAACTTAAAACAATGTTGTAGTTACGTTGTGAAGCAACTTAAAACAATGTTGTAGTTACGTTGTGAAGCAACTTAAAACAATGTTGTAGTTACGTTGTGAAGCAACTTAAAACAATGTTGTAGTTACGTTGTGAAGTAACAATGTTGTAGTTACGTTGTGAAGTAACTAATGTTGTAGTTACGTTGTGAAGTAACAATGTTGTAGTTACGTTGTGAAGTAACAATGTTGTGTTAAAGTAACAATGTTGTAGTTACGTTGTGAAGTAACAATGTTGTAGTTACGTTGTGAAGTAACAATGTTGTAGTTACGTTGTGAAGTAACAATGTTGTAGTTACGTTGTGAAGTAACAATGTTGTAGTTACGTTGTGAAGTAACAATGTTGTAGTTACGTTGTGAAGTAACAATGTTGTAGTTACGTTGTGAAGTAACAATGTTGTAGTTACGTTGTGAAGAAACAATGTTGTAGTTACGTTGTGAAGAAACAATGTTGTAGTTACGTTGTGAAGAAACAATGTTGTAGTTACGTTGTGAAGAAACAATGTTGTAGTTACGTTGTGAAGAAACAATGTTGTAGTTACGTTGTAAAGTAACAATGTTGTAGTTACGTTGTGAAAAAATGTTGTAGTTACGTTGTGAAGTAACATTGTAGTGACGTTGTGAAGTAACATGTTGTAGTTACGTTGTGAAGTAACAATGTTGTAGTTACGTTGTGAAGTAACAATGTTGTAGTTACGTTGTGAAGTAACAATGTTGTAGTTACGTTGTGAAGTAACAATGTTGTAGTTACGTTGTGAAGTAACAATGTTGTAGTTACGTTGTGAAGTAACAATGTTGTAGTTACGTTGTGAAGTAACAAAGCAATGTTGTAGTTACGTTGTGAAGCAACAATGTTGTAGTTACGTTGTGAAGTAACAATGTTGTAGTTATGTTGTGAAGCAATTTAAAACAATGTTGTAGTTACGTTGTGAAGTAACAATGTTGTAGTTACGTTGTGAAGTAACAATGTTGTAGTTACGTTGTGAAGTAACAATGTTGTAGTTACGTTGTGAAGCAACAATGTTGTAGTTACGTTGTGAAGCAACTTAAAACAATGTTGTAGTTACGTTGTGAAGCAACTTAAAACAATGTTGTAGTTACGTTGTGAAGCAACTTAAAACAATGTTGTAGTTACGTTGTGAAGCAACTTAAAACAATGTTGTAGTTACGTTGTGAAGCAACTTAAAACAATGTTGTAGTTACGTTGTGAAGCAACTTAAAACAATGTTGTAGTTACGTTGTGAAGCAACTGTTGTAGTTATGTTGTAGTTACATTGTTGTAGTTACTTGTGAAGTAACAATGTTGTAGTTACATTGTGAAGTAACAATGTTGTAGTTATGTTGTGAAGGAACAATGTTGTAGTTACGTTGTGAAGTAACAATGTTGTACATTGTTACAATTGTGAAGTAACAATGTTGTAGTTACGTTGTGAAGTAACAATGTTGTAGTTAGGTTGTGAAGTAACAATGTTGTAGTTATGTTGTGAAGTAACAATGTTGTAGTTACGTTATGAAGTAACAATGTTGTAGTTACGTTGTGAAGTAACAATGTTGTATTTACGTTGTGAAGAAACAATGTTGTAGTTACGTTGTGAAGAAACAATGTTGTAGTTACGTTGTGAAGAAACAATGTTGTAGTTACGTTGTAAAGTAAAAATGTTGTAGTTACGTTGTGAAGTAACAATGTTGTAGTTACGTTGTGAAGTAACATTGTAGTGACGTTGTGAAGTAACATTGTAGTGACATTGTGAAGTAAAAATGTTGTAGTTACGTTGTGAAGTAACAATGTTGTAGTTATGTTGTGAAGTAACGATGTTGTAGTTACGTTGTGAAGTAACAATGTTGTAGTTACGTTGTGAAGTAACAATGTTGTAGTTACGTTGTGAAGTAACAATGTTGTAGTTATGGTATGAAGCAACAATGTTGTAGTTACGTTGTGAAGCAACAATGTTGTAGTTACGTTGTGAAGCAACCTAAAACAATGTTGTAGTTACGTTGTGAAGCAGCTTAAAACAATGTTGTAGTTACGTTGTGTAGCAACTTAAAACAATGTTGTAGTTACGTTGTGAAGCAACTTAAAACAATGTTGTAGTTACGTTGTGAAGCAACTTAAAACAATGTTGTAGTTACGTTGTGAAGCAACTTAAAACAATGTTGTAGTTACGTTGTGAAGCAACTTAAACAATGTTGTAGTTACGTTGTGAAGCAACTTAAAACAATGTTGTAGTTACATTGTGAAGTAACAATATTGTAGTTACGTTGTGAAGTAACAATGTTGTAGTTACGTTGTAAAGTAACAATGTTGTAGTTACTTTGTGAAGGAACAATGTTGTAGTTACAATGTGAAGCAACAATGTTGTAGTTACGTTGTGAAGCCACAATATTGTAGTTACGTTGTGAAGCAAAATGTTGTAGTTACGTTGTGAAGCAAAATGTTGTAGTTACGTTGTGAAGCAACAATGTTGTAGTTACGTTGTGAAGCAACAATGTTGTAGTTACGTTGTGAAGCAACAATGTTGCAGTTACGTTGTGAAGCAATTAAGTTGTAGTTACGTTGTGAAGCAACAATGTTGTAGTTACGTGGTGAAACAACAATGTTGTAGTTACGTTGTGAAGCAACAATGTTGTAGTTGTGTTGTGAAGCAACTTAAAACAATGTTGTAGTTATGTTAAGTAACAATTATGTAGTTATGTTGTGAAGTAACTTAAAGCAATGTTGTAGTTACATTAAGTAACAATGTTGTAGTTACGTTGTGAAGTAACAATGTTGTAGTTATGTTGTGAAGCAATTTAAAACAATGTTGTAGTTACGTTGTGAAGTAACAATGTTGTAGTTACGTTGTGAAGCAACTTAAAACAATGTTGTAGTTACGTTGTGAAGCAACTTAAAACAATGTTGTAGTTACGTTGTGAAGCAACTTAAAGCAACAATGTTGTAGTTACGTTGTGAAGCAACTTAAAACGATGTTGTAGTTACGTTGTGAAGCAACTTAAAACAATGTTGTAGTTACGTTGTGAAGCAACTTAAAACAATGTTGTAGTTACGTTGTGAAGCAACTTAAAACAATGTTGTAGTTACCTTGTGAAGCAACTTAAAACGATGTTGTAGTTACGTTGTGAAGCAACTTAAAACAATGTTGTAGTTACGTTGTGAAGCAACTTAAAACAATGTTGTAGTTACCTTGTGAAGCAACTTAAAACGATGTTGTAGTTACGTTGTGAAGCAACTTAAAACAATGTTGTAGTTACGTTGTGAAGCAACTTAAAACAATGTTGTAGTTACGTTGTGAAGCAACTTAAAACAATGTTGTAGTTACGTTGTGAAGCAACTTAAAACAATGTTGTAGTTACGTTGTGAAGCAACTTAAAACAATGTTGTAGTTACGTTGTGAAGCAACAATTAAAACAATGTTGTAGTTACAATGTGTAGTTACTTAAAACAATGTTGTAGTTACTTTGTGAAGGAACAATGTTGTAGTTACAATGTGAAGCAACAATGTTGTAGTTACGTTGTGAAGTAACAATGTTGTGGTTACATTGTGAAGTAACAATGTTGTAGTTACGTTGTGAAGTAACAATGTTGTAGTTACGTTGTGAAGTAACAATGTTGTAGTTACGTTGTGAAGTAACAATGTTGTAGTTACGTTATGAAGTAACAATGTTGTAGTTACGTTGTGAAGTAACAATGTTGTAGTTACGTTGTGAAGAAACAATGTTGTAGTTACGTTGTGAAGAAACAATGTTGTAGTTACGTTGTGAAGAAACAATGTTGTAGTTACGTTGTGAAGTAAAAATGTTGTAGTTACGTTGTGAAGTAACAATGTTGTAGTTACGTTGTGAAGTAACATTTGTAGTGACGTTGTGAAGTAACATGTTGTAGTTACGTTGTGAAGTAACAATGTTGTAGTTACGTTGTGAAGTAACAATGTTGTAGTTACGTTGTGAAGTAACAATGTTGTAGTTACGTTGTGAAGTAACAATGTTGTAGTTACGTTGTGAAGTAACAATGTTGTAGTTACGTTGTGAAGTAACAATGTTGTAGTTACGTTGTGAAGTAACAAGCAACAATGTTGTAGTTACGTTGTGAAGCAACAATGTTGTTGTAGTTACGTTGTGAAGCAACTTAAAACAATGTTGTAGTTACGTTGTGAAGCAACTTAAAACAATGTTGTAGTTACGTTGTGAAGCAACTTAAAACAATGTTGTAGTTACGTTGTGAAGCAACTTAAAACAATGTTGTAGTTACGTTGTGAAGTTGTGAAGCAACTTAAAACAATGTTGTAGTTACGTTGTGAAGCAACTTAAAACAATGTTGTAGTTACGTTGTGAAGCAACTTAAAACAATGTTGTAGTTACGTTGTGAAGCAACTTAACAATGTTGTAGTTACATTGTGAAGTAACAATGTTGTAGTTACGTTGTGAAGTAACAATGTTGTAGTTACGTTGTGAAGTAACAATGTTGTAGTTACGTTGTGAAGTAACAATGTTGTAGTTACGTTAGTTATGAAGTAACAATGTTGTAGTTACGTTGTGAAGTAACAATGTTGTAGTTACGTTGTGAAGAAACAATGTTGTAGTTACGTTGTGAAGAAACAATGTTGTAGTTACGTTGTGAAGAAACAATGTTGTAGTTACGTTGTGAAGTAAAAATGTTGTAGTTACGTTGTGAAGTAACAATGTTGTAGTTACGTTGTGAAGTAACATTTGTAGTTACGTTGTGAAGTAACATTGTAGTGACGTTGTGAAGTAATAATGTTGTAGTTACGTTGTGAAGTAACAATGTTGTAGTTACGTTGTGAAGTAACAATGTTGTAGTTACGTTGTGAAGTAACAATGTTGTAGTTACGTTGTGAAGTAACAATGTTGTAGTTACGTTGTGAAGTAACAATGTTGTAGTTATGGTATGAAGCAACAATGTTGTAGTTACGTTGTGAAGCAACAATGTTGTAGTTACGTTGTGAAGCAACCTAAAACAATGTTGTAGTTACGTTGTGAAGCAGCTTAAAACAATGTTGTAGTTACGTTGTGTAGCAACTTAAAACAATGTTGTAGTTACGTTGTGAAGTTAGTTACGTTGTGAAGCAACTTAAAACAATGTTGTAGTTACGTTGTGAAGCAACTTAAAACAATGTTGTAGTTACGTTGTGAAGCAACTTAAAACAATGTTGTAGTTACGTTGTGAAGCAACTTAAAACAATGTTGTAGTTACGTTGTGAAGCAACTTAAAACAATGTTGTAGTTACATTGTGAAGTAACAATGTTGTAGTTACGTTGTGAAGTAACAATGTTGTAGTTACGTTGTGAAGTAACAATGTTGTAGTTACGTTGTGAAGTAACAATGTTGTAGTTACGTTGTGAAGCAACAATGTTGTAGTTACGTTGTGAAGCAACAATGTTGTAGTTACGTTGTGAAGCAAAATGTTGTAGTTACGTTGTGAAGCAACAATGTTGTAGTTACGTTGTGAAGCAACAATGTTGTAGTTACGTTGTGAAGCAACAAACAATGTTGTAGTTACGTGGTGAAACAACAATGTTGTAGTTACGTTGTGAAGCAACAATGTTGTAGTTGTGTTGTGAAGCAACTTAAAACAATGTTGTAGTTATGTTAAGTAACAATTATGTAGTTATGTTGTGAAGTAACTTAAAGCAATGTTGTAGTTACATTAAGTAACAATGTTGTAGTTACGTTGTGAAGTAACAATGTTGTAGTTATGTTGTGAAGCAATTTAAAACAATGTTGTAGTTACGTTGTGAAGTAACAATGTTGTAGTTATGTTGTGAAGCAACTTAAAACATTGTTGTAGTTACGTTGTGAAGAAACAATGTTGTAGTTACGTTGTGAAGAAACAATGTTGTAGTTACGTTGTGAAGTAAAAATGTTGTAGTTACGTTGTGAAGTAACAATGTTGTAGTTACGTTGTGAAGTAACATTGTAGTGACGTTGTGAAGTAACATTGTAGTGACGTTGTGAAGTAAAAATGTTGTAGTTACGTTGTGAAGTAACAATGTTGTAGTTATGTTGTGAAGTAACGATGTTGTAGTTACGTTGTGAAGTAACAATGTTGTAGTTACGTTGTGAAGTAACAATGTTGTAGTTACGTTGTGAAGTAACAATGTTGTAGTTACGTTGTGAAGCAACAATGTTGTAGTTACGTTGTGAAGCAACAATGTTGTAGTTACGTTGTGAAGCAACCTAAAACAATGTTGTAGTTACGTTGTGAAGCAACTTAAAACAATGTTGTAGTTACGTTGTGAAGCAACTTAAAACAATGTTGTAGTTACGTTGTGAAGCAACTTAAAACAATGTTGTAGTTACGTTGTGAAGCAACTTAAAACAATGTTGTAGTTACGTTGTGAAGCAACTTAAAACAATGTTGTAGTTACGTTGTGAAGTAACTACAACAATGTTGTAGTTACGTTGTGAAGTAACAATGTTGTAGTTACGTTGTGAAGTAACAATGTTGTAGTTACATTGTGAAGTAACAATGTTGTAGTTACGTTGTGAAGTAACAATGTTGTAGTTACGTTGTGAAGTAACAATGTTGTAGTTACGTTGTGAAGAAACAATGTTGTAGTTACGTTGTGAAGAAACAATGTTGTAGTTACGTTGTGAAGAAACAATGTTGTAGTTACGTTGTGAAGTAACAATGTTGTAGTTACGTTGTGAAGTAACAATGTTGTAGTTACGTTGTGAAGTAACATTGTAGTGACGTTGTGAAGTAACATGTGTAGTTACGTTGTGAAGTAAAAAATGTTGTAGTTACGTTGTGAAGTAACAATGTTGTAGTTACGTTGTGAAGTAACAATGTTGTAGTTACGTTGTGAAGTAACAATGTTGTAGTTACGTTGTGAAGTAACAATGTTGTAGTTACGTTGTGAAGTAACAATGTTGTAGTTACGTTGTGAAGCAACAATGTTGTAGTTACGTTGTGAAGCAACAATGTTGTAGTTACGTTGTGAAGCAACCTAAAACAATGTTGTAGTTACGTTGTGAAGTAACAATGTTGTAGTTACGTTGTGAAGCAACTTAAAACAATGTTGTAGTTACGTTGTGAAGTAACAATGTTGTAGTTACGTTGTGAAGCAACTTAAAACAATGTTGTAGTTACGTTGTGAAGCAACTTAACAATGTTGTAGTTACGTTGTGAAGCAACAATGTTGTAGTTACATTGTGAAGCAACAATGTTGTAGTTACGTTGTGAAGCAACTTAAAACAATGTTGTAGTTACATTGTGAAGTAACAATGTTGTAGTTACGTTGTGAAGTAACAATGTTGTAGTTAGGTTGTGAAGTAACAATGTTGTAGTTATGTTGTGAAGTAACAATGTTGTAGTTACGTTGTGAAGTAACAATGTTGTAGTTACGTTGTGAAGTAACAATGTTGTAGTTACGTTGTGAAGTAACAATGTTGTAGTTACGTTGTGAAGTAACAATGTTGTAGTTACGTTGTGAAGTAACAATGTTGTAGTTACGTTGTGAAGTAACAATGTTGTAGTTACGTTGTGAAGCAACTTAAACAATGTTGTAGTTACGTTGTGAAG
>NW_025564653.1:0-19346 GCF_020424385.1 Procambarus clarkii | reverse complement strand
ACTAAAGCCAACGGACACATTGGAAGGACTAACACCAACGGACACATTGGAAGGACCCACACCAACGGACACATTAGAGGGACCCACACCAACGGACACATTAGAGGGAGTAACACCAACGGAGACATGATGGCACTAACACTAACAGACAAACGCCAGGGATAAGGACTAGGACACACAGATAAATGCAAAACACCATGTGGCTTGTATATTAGGAAGTGCTATATATCTCAGGAAGCAAGATCGATGAAACGAACTCCATGAGCGGCTTCGTCTTAGGTGTTGTATATTATAGCTTCTCCAATTAGTTGGAGTAAGAGACTATCGAGGCCGTGAGAGACAATCCATGCTATACCGAGTTTTAAAATATTTCTTAAAACTTACGAAAAATTTGTTTTTTCCGCCAATAGTTTAAATGTGTTTGCAAAGGGACCATAAAATATGAGTCTCCTTCCTCCTGAAGCAGAAGGATCGTCGATCATCATAGCCTCGTGGGTAGGAAAAGATTCTGTGACAAAAACCAGCTGCGGTCTATAGAAGAGCCTGGGAATGAAAACAATATTTCAGTGGAAAAATGTTATAATAAAATTTTCATCTCGTCTAAAGCAAAGAGTAAGCCAGATATTGGAGTTTCTATAATTATTATATTGTTAAAATTATTTAATTCATAGCAATGGAATAAAAAATTAAATTATCTTATATAAGTGCTAGAAAAGATTTATTGCTAATGCGTCAGTCTGCACATTTGGAATGAGAAAAATATCCTAACTCATATACATATATTAAAGTGTTCAGTGAGATTGCACAAGGTTTTATCTGAATACTCCTTATTTTCTTCTCCGAGGCTATGGGACCCCCCATATTTGCACCAGAGGTGGTATCTTTATATCTACCTTTTTTCGACATATATATATATATATATATATATATATATATATATATATATATATATATATATATATATATATATATATATATATATATATATGTCGTACCTAGTAGCCAGAACATCGTACTCGGCATACTATGCAAGGCCCGATTTGCCTAATATGCCAAGTTTTCCTGAATTAATATATTTTCTCTAATTTTTTCTTATGAAATGATAAAGCTACCCATTTCATTATATATGAGGTCAATTTCTTTTTATTGGAATTAAAATTAACATAGATATATGGCCGAACCTAACCAACCTTACCTAACCTAACCTAACCTATCTTTATAGGTTAGGTTAGGTTAGGTAGCCGAAAAAGTTAGGTTAGGTTAGGTAGTCGAAAAACAATTAATTCATGAAAACTTGGCTTATTAGGCAAATCGGGCCTTGCATAGTAGGCAGAGAAGTGCGTTCTGGCTGCTAGGTACGACATATATATATATATATATATATATATATATATATATATATATATATATATATATATATATATATATATATATATATATATATATATATATATATAAATATATATATATATATATGTCGTACCTAGTAGCCAGAACGCACTTCTCAGCCTACTATGCAAGGCCCGATTTGCCTAATAAGCCAAGTTTTCATGAAATAATGTTTTTTCGACTACCTAACCTACCTAACCTAACCTAACTTTTTCGGCTACCTAACCGAACCTAGCCTATAAAGATAGGTTAGGTTAGGTTAGGTAGGGTTGGTTAGGTTATATATATATATATATATATATATATATATATATATATATATATATATATATATATATATATATATAGATATATATATATATATATGTCGTACCTAGTAGCCAGAACGCACTTCTCAGCCTACTATGCAAGGCCCGATTTGCCTAATAAGCCAAGTTTTCCTGAATTATTATATTTTTTCAAATTTTTTCCTTATGAAATGATAAAGCTACCCATTTCATTATGTATGAGGTCAATTTTTTTTTATTGGAGTTAAACTTAACGTAGATATATGACCTCACCTAACCAACCCTACCTCACCTAACCTAACCTATCTTTATAGGTTAAATTAGGTTAGGTAGCCGAAAAAGTTAGGTTAGGTTAGATTAGGTAGGTTAGGTAGTTGAAAAACAATTAATTCATGAAAACTTGGCTTGTTAGGCAAATTGGGCCTTGCATAGTAGGCTGAGAAGTGAGTTCTGGCTACTAGGTACGACATATATATATATATATATATATATATATATATATTTTATTAAAATGACCGAAAAAGTAAGATTAATAATTCTAACACGAATTTTCTCAATCTTTCGTACATTATGCTTCACTGTTGGAGGTAAATCAAAAATCACTTCTACAAAATTCATTTTTATTTCTAGTCTGACGCGACACGGGCGCGTTTCGTAAAACTTATTACATTTTCAAAGACTTCACAAATACACAACTGATTAGAACTTGCGTTTCCCTGATTTTATATCTACTTTTGAGTGAGGTGGGAAGGGTGATGTGGCATTACATTTGAGTGAGGTGGGAAGGATGATGTGGCATTAGAGGATATTAATAGGGTATTAAAAGTATCAACACAAGACAGAACACGAAACAATGGATATTGAATAGAAGTGTTTGTAGAAAGCCTATTGGTCCATATTTCTTGATGCTTCTATATTGGAGCGGAGTCTTGAGGTGGGTAGAATATAGTTGTGCAATAATTGGCTGTTGATTGCTGGTGTTGACTTCTTGATGTGTAGTGCCTCGCAAACGTCAAGCCGCCTGCTATCGCTGTATCTATCGATGATTTCTGTGTTGTTTACTAGGATTTCTCTGGCGATGGTTTGGTTATGGGAAGAGATTATATGTTCCTTAATGGAGCCCTGTTGTTTATGCATCGTTAAACGCCTAGAAAGAGATGTTGTTGTCTTGCCTATATACTGGGTTTTTTGGAGCTTACAGTCCCCAAGTGGGCATTTGAAGGCATAGACGACGTTAGTCTCTTTTAAAGCGTTCTGTTTCGTGTCTGGAGAGTTTCTCATGAGTAGGCCGGCCGTTTTTCTGGTTTTATAGTAAATCGTCAGTTGTATCCTCTGATTTTTGTCTGTAGGGATAACGTTTCTATTAACAATATCTTTCAGGACCCTTTCCTCTGTTTTATGAGCTGTGGAAAAGAAGTTCCTGTAAAATAGTCTAATAGGGGGTATAGGTGTTGTGTTAGTTGTCTCTTCAGAGGTTGCATGGCTTTTCACTTTCCTTCTTATGATGTCTTCGATGAAACCATTGGAGAAGCCGTTATTGACTAGAACCTGCCTTACCCTACAGAGTTCTTCGTCGACTTGCTTCCATTCTGAGCTGTGGCTGAGAGCACGGTCGACGTATGCGTTAACAACACTCCTCTTGTACCTGTCAGGGCAGTCGCTGTTGGCATTTAGGCACATTCCTATGTTTGTTTCCTTTGTGTAGACTGCAGTGTGGAAACCTCCGCCCTTTTCCATGACTGTTACATCTAGAAAAGGCAGCTTCCCATCCTTTTCCGTCTCGTAAGTGAAACGCAGCACGGAACTCTGCTCAAATGCCTCCTTCAGCTCCTGCAGATGTCTGACATCAGGTACCTGTGTAAAAATGTCGTCAACATACCTGCAGTATATGGCCGGTTTCAAGTTCATGTCGACTAAGACTTTTTGCTCGATGGTACCCATGTAGAATTTTGCTCGATGGTACCCATCGAGCAAAAAGTCTTAGTCGACATGAACTTGAAACCGGCCATATACTGCAGGTATGTTGACGACATTTTTACACAGGTACCTGATGTCAGACATCTGCAGGAGCTGAAGGAGGCATTTGAGCAGAGTTCCGTGCTGCGTTTCACTTACGAGACGGAAAAGGATGGGAAGCTGCCTTTTCTAGATGTAACAGTCATGGAAAAGGGCGGAGGTTTCCACTCTGCAGTCTACACAAAGGAAACAAACATAGGAATGTGCCTAAATGCCAACAGCGACTGCCCTGACAGTTACAAGAGGAGTGTTGTTAACGCATACGTCGACCGTGCTCTCAGCCACAGCTCAGAATGGAAGCAAGTCAACGAAGAACTCTGTAGGGTAAGGCAGGTTCTAGTCAATAACGGCTTCTCCAATGGTTTCATCGAAGACATCATAAGAAGGAAAGTGAAAAGCCATGCAACCTCTGAAGAGACAACTAACACAACACCTATACCCCCTATTAGACTATTTTACAGGAACTTCTTTTCCACAGCTCATAAAACAGAGGAAAGGGTCCTGAAAGATATTGTTAATAGAAACGTTATCCCTACAGACAAAAATCAGAGGATACAACTGACGATTTACTATAAAACCAGAAAAACGGCCAGCCTACTCATGAGAAACTCTCCAGACACGAAACAGAACGCTTTAAAAGAGACTAACGTCGTCTATGCCTTCAAATGCCCACTTGGGGACTGTAAGCTCCAAAAAACCCAGTATATAGGCAAGACAACAACATCTCTTTCTAGGCGTTTAACGATGCATAAACAACAGGGCTCCATTAAGGAACATATAATCTCTTCCCATAACCAAACCATCGCCAGAGAAATCCTAGTAAACAACACAGAAATCATCGATAGATACAGCGATAGCAGGCGGCTTGACGTTTGCGAGGCACTACACATCAAGAAGTCAACACCAGCAATCAACAGCCAATTATTGCACAACTATATTCTACCCACCTCAAGACTCCGCTCCAATATAGAAGCATCAAGAAATATGGACCAATAGGCTTTCTACAAACACTTCTATTCAATATCCATTGTTTCGTGTTCTGTCTTGTGTTGATACTTTTAATACCCTATTAATATCCTCTAATGCCACATCATCCTTCCCACCTCACTCAAATGTAATGCCACATCACCCTTCCCACCTCACTCAAAAGTAGATATAAAATCAGGGAAATGCAAGTTCTAATCAGTTGTGTATTTGTGAAGTCTTTGAAAATGTAATAAGTTTTACGAAACGCGCCCGTGTCGCGTCAGACTAGAAATAAAAATGAATTTTGGAGAAGTGATTTTGATTTACCTCCAACAGTGAAGCATAATGTACGAAAGATTGAGAAAATTCGTGTTAGAATTATTAATCTTACTTTTTCGGTCATATTTAATAAAATATGTCTACAGGAAAGACTGCTACCAAAATATACTAATATATATATATATATATATATATATATATATATATATATATATATATATATATATATATATATATATATATATATATATATATGAATGAAAACTCACACCCCAGAAGTGACTCGAAGGTTGTGAGTTTTCATTCGCATATAGTCCTGGGGACCATTCAGGCTTGTTTGCATATATATATATATATATATATATATATATATATATATATATATATATATATATATATATATATATATATATATATATATATATATATATATATATATATATATATACATATTATAAACCTATTAGTAGTAACATGCAATTGCACCAATATTTATATTGACATGTAATTCTCATTCGTTATATTAGTACACTGTTTACTTAATCGTTCAATCTATAGAAACAAAACCCTTATAATGTACAGTCAAATGACATGTATAAATACAATCACAAATAACAGTATACAATCAACAGTATTTCTTAATCTCTCCAAAATTATATCCATTGATCTTTTGTTTTAATATATTAAACTTCTTATTAACAACTCCCTTTGTGCCACCAATTTATCCACTCTAATCATCTTGAGGTTATATTGAGATGATTTCGGGGCTTTAGTGTCCCAACGGCCCGGTCTTTGACCAGGCCTCCACCCCCAGGAAGCAGCCCGTGACAGCTGACTAACACCGAGGTACCTATTTTACTGCTAGGTAACACGGGCATAGGGCGAAAGAAACTCATTGTATAATTGAAACAATGGCCCATTGTATCTCACCGGCGCCCGGGATCGAACCCGGAACCACAGGATCACAAGTACAGTGTGCTGTCCGCTCGGCCGACCGGCTCCCAATATCCTATCATGTCACCACTTTCAATATTTATTTCCCAAATTTAACCCAATTTAGCCTGACATACCCTAAATTTACCTAAAAAGTTCTATATTTAATTTAGCCCATTAAAATTTATCAGAATTTTACCTAACAAAATCTATATCAAACTAAATTTCAGAAAATTTACTATATATTTCCCTCAAATTTATACTAGTAACCTAAATTTAACTAAATCTAGGTAAATTTAACTTACCCCTTCTAAATATAACTAAATCTATGCAAATTTAATATATCTTACAAAATTTATCCCAATTTGTTTTGAGAGAACGTACAATTAACGTAATCATGTTAAATTTAACTTAACGCATCCAAATTTTTCCAAATTCAATTCAATACATCTTTCATTTTGGTATCAAATTGTTTGCAATAAAAAGGCGCGCATTTTAAAACTATTCCCAAGATAATAAGACAATAAATAGAATTTTAACAAATATTTTAATATTCTGACCAAAAGCCTATTTATAATCTTTCAAGTGTTCGGACATCAAGTTTCATGTTATATCTTTGATTTTGGTATCAAATTGTGTGCAATCTAAAGGCGCTTATTTTAAAACCACTACCAGATTGATCTGATAAAATTTAAATTTTAACAAATATTTTAATGAGTGACTAGGTACTGCGTCGTTGGAACCTATTCAGTAGAAGAATGAGTGACAAGATAGTCAGTCTGTGGAACGCGAAAGTGATAACACTT
The DNA here is from genome assembly GCF_020424385.1 of Procambarus clarkii. NCBI lineage: Eukaryota > Metazoa > Arthropoda > Malacostraca > Decapoda > Cambaridae > Procambarus > Procambarus clarkii. Next base: position 12,670 of record NW_025564653.1, on the reverse strand, counting down.
TCGCGTTCCACAGACTATCTTCCACAGACTATCTATCTAATAAAGAAGCAAATTTCAACTAAATTTAAACAAATTGAATATATATTCAACCAAAATGTATCCTAACAGAACCTATATTCAACTAAATCAATCTAAATATAACTCATCCTATCCAAATTTACCCCCTAACAAAAGCTAACCATATTTAATTTTAGCTTATCCTGCACAAATTTATCCCATTCTAAGCTAATTTTCACTTAATTTAAAAAAGTTTGATCGCTCTTCTAAAATGGTTTTAACAAATCCATAATAACGTATCCTGAATTATGATGAACAATCCAATTCTAAGGTGTCCAATTCAAATCAATGATATTCATTGTATTGAAAATCATATCATTGGATCATTCTGGAATAAACCTAATTTATTCCATTCGATCATTATTTATCAAAAAATAAGCTTAATTTGGTTAAATATATGGAAATTTACCCGAATTTACACAAACGTAAGCTAGATTTAAATAAATCTTGTTAACTGCGGGCAATCGAAGTTAAATTTACCCTATCCAAATTGATTCCAGCAAAATTTTACTCATCTACATTTAATTTAATCCATCCTAACCAATAATAACATATCCTAACCTCTGATATCTTACCTTGAGCTAGAGATCTCATACTAGGTTAGTGTTTAAGTTGCGGGCAACCCTAGTTTGGTGCAGGTGATTATGACCATCTTAACTTGATTAGCTTATTATTTCAGGGAAAAGTTTCTTATAATTTTTGTTAATTATTTATAAAAAATAATATTTATATATCAATCGAGTATTGGTATTAAATTTTCTGATGAAATTAACAGAATAATTAGTCATCTTTGTTAAGCAGTCAAAGCTAAGCAGGTTTGTGCCATGACAAATTCATTATATATGTGTTTCTTACGTGAGGATTCCGGGAAGATGATAGTTCTTCTGTTATTGAATTGCTATTGCTGTGTTACAACAATGAATGTACATTCCAGGCCTGGCCATGTTTATATGTTGCAAAAATTTTAAATTGCTCCATCTCCAGATATTTTCATGCAACACTCACTGTATACACTGTCAACACTGTATACTCACTTGGAAAACTTGTCAGGAAAGAGCGGGATGTGAGAGGTTAAAACAAGTCCTTCGTGAGGCGTCCAGGAGGCCAGCCTCAGAGCCTTTGATCCCTGGGGGCTATAGGGCAGCTGTGTGTACACACCACACCTTCATTGAGAAAAAACAAAACAAAAATATGTTAGTTAATTACTTTATCGAGCATAGGTAAATATTATTTAATGTTTAACTGCTGAATCCTTCTAATGCCATCTTTTAAATTCCCATTCCATATGAGCATAATAGAACTACATACCGATTAAATTTCCGTAAATCTTCTTTGGCGAGCACCATAGAGTTCGTCCTGGAGTACATTTTGCTAAAGTCTGGATCATTTACTATGGAAACTTCAGTGACAACGAGGAGCTTTGTTGAAGGAACCACCAACCGGTCACTGAGGGACAACTTAACGAAAGCAGAGAGGAAACCGAGGTTGTCGCTCACAACCACCAGCGTCACGCACCACGACACCTGCCGCACCTGTTAAAATTAATGTGACTGATGTTAGGTGAGATTGACCAACCTCCCTCAATACTGAGGTAAGATCAATTATCATGCCTCAGTATTGAGGTGAAATTCATCTTCCCGCCACAGTAGTAATGTGAGACTAATCTACCCACGTTAACAGCAATGTGAGGGTGACATACCAGCACCAACAATAATGTGAGAGTGACATACTAGCATCAACAGTAATGTGAGAGTGACATACTAGCATCAACAGTAATGTGAGAGTGACATACTAGCATCAACAGTAATGTGAGTGAAATATCAGATTCAGCAGTAATGTAAGAGTGACATAATAGTATCAACAGTCATGTGAGAGCAACATGCCAACATCAACAATAATGTGAGAGTGACATCCAGCAACATCAGTAATGTGAGAGTGACATACCAGCATCAACAATAATGTGAGAGTGACATACACACGTCAACAATAATGTGAGTGTGACATCCAGCAACATCAGTAATGTGAGAGTGACCTACCCGCTGAGCCTCGCTGACAATGTGGTAGAGCTGCGTCAGCGTCACGTTACCGTCCTGGCTGATTGCTGACACCTCGAACACTGACGCACACAGATATGTCCATAAATCTTTCTGCTGAAGATTGTTCTGTTAGAAAAGTTATTCTTCATTAATGAATTAAACAAATTTTTAACATATTTATTCACAATTTTAACTTTACTTATTCGTTCCTTTGAAAACTGTATGCTCTAAATGCTCACAAACTGTTTTACGACCTACATTCATTTTAAAAATAATGTTTAACGGTGATCCTAAATATCTCTTAATATTCATATTAATGTTAAATTCATGTGCATGTTAATACTTTTATTCTCCATACGGAACATTCACTTCACATATGAAAAAAGGCACCTTTCTGGAGCTCTGGTTGTCTAATGAATTAGCATGTATATTGTGTATTAAGGATTTTCTCTTCGATGTCTTATTTGCAAAATATTATTTGGTACCATTGCGGGAAAAAACTTTTTGAGCTAGAACTGAAACTAATGTGTTAAAAAGCTTCAGGTTACCTTGCGTGGTTCCAAAGAGCAACGTTCCAACGGACCAGTCTCCAATCATACCTCCTGGCTAGATATAGACATATTGATGACCTCAATATGTCTATATTGTGACGGTGTTCCCCCCCCTTATATTTCTCCCACGCCTGCAGTAAGAGTCATGTCCACTTTACCCAAGCGTTCTCTACGTCGCAGGCATCAATTTGATATATGTGGGAGAGTGGAGTGATCTCGGAGAGCCGAGAAATTTGTGAAACAATAATATTTTGGCCAGTGGTTTAGGCCCTTTAGGAAGCCAAGATGGCGCTGGCCTTCCTGTTTCCCCGCCAAAACTGTGTGACGTCAGTGACACCGGATTGGTCACCGACAGCAATGTGGCACAGGGAGCCAATGAAAACCTCCCGTGGCAAAAGTGACGTCACGAAGGAAGGGGGTCCGGGCCGCGCGCCGCGTTGGCGCCATCAGTCAGACACTACACGTCAAGGAGGTTGGACGTGCGACGATTGGTCCTGTCAGTTTGACAGTTGTTTCCCGCTCCCGTGGATTTACGCGTCACCTGAAGTCTGCCAGTACTCTGTGAGGTCTTCCCTAGTTCATGTGTTGAATCAGAGAGGGAATCGACGGTTATTGAGCAACAAGTGCTCCAGGACAGGTACTGTGCAAGGAGAAGTGAAGACTGTGCAGTGACGTAGGCGACGTCTGAGGCAGTTCACCCATTCGTGACGGCGTAGTGGCTGACCAGAGCCACTGGGTAGCAGAGGAAGAAGAGGACTAGTTGGGAATCCGGACGACTGCAGCCGAGACGTAGGCGGCAGCCGCAGCTGGGAGAAGTCGACGGCCAGGAGACCGACTCCAACCCTACAAGAAGTCGAGGAGGAGCACGGACCTGCAGGGAAGAAGGCACGGAGACGACGCGCTAAACGGTGGGACATTGGTTGAAGTTCCTGGAGGACACGACGACGTGTGTGTGTGGGGGTGTTCCCGACACAAGGCAGGAGCCAGGACTAGGAGCTACAACTCAACTCTCATCGGAGGATAGGTTGAAGTAGGTGTTTCTAGTTTCCCTCCCATTCCCCTTTAGTCAGCTATATTATTCGGCTATATTATCTAGCCTGAGGATTTTGTATGTCGTGAGCAAGTCTCACCAATGTCACAGTAAGGCACCAGTGTGCAGAACAGTACTATCAAGAGTACTTATAATATTCATGTTTATTATTGGTGTGTACAGGCACCCGGAACAAGTGATAAATTTACTGTGTTTTGTATATCTTGCATGAGACATTAGTGTGAACATATAGTGAGAAATTATATATAATATTATGCCAGTATGTGGAAGTTAGGCTATGGGCCAGTAACTATTTATTTACCATTGATTGAGGCCTGATTTATCTATATTATATATGTCTATGTTCGTGCATTGAATAACCATTTGTGAGTGCAGTGATTTATTGTGTTGTCGTCCACGAAAGGAAGTACTGAGAATTCCAGTGTTAAACACTCCATAAGTTACCACTGAAATAAAGGGCAGTGTGTGAAACCATTATAGTGAATTATTATCGCATTTATTATAGAAACGATTGTTTGAGCCCAAGTACAGTGTAGCGAAGTAATACGTGCTATTGTTGCAAATATCGAGTGTGCGAGTTTCTAGTACTATTGGAGAACTTAAAGAAACGGCGCGCGTGACTCTAGAAAAACAAGCAATAAAAACTTTCGCGCGGAAGGGGGCGCTCAGCTGATCGTGACATTGACGAGGGGGGGAGGTGTTGCCACTTAGTGAGTGCATAATATTCGTGGGAACGACCGACTTCTACCAGGATCAGCTGATTTATTTATTGCTATAACCTTGTGACATCTTTCATGAATTTTAAGTAAAATACAAAATACTTTTGTGTTTATATCATCCCCTCCATTTATCTTGTGGCTATATTATATTGGAAAGCAAAGAGTGATAAAAGTAAGTACCTGCCTGATTCCTGATCTATTGAGTGTGACCTTGCCAAGGCTACCACTAATTCAACCAGTCCACTGACGTGTTACTGGACACCGAAAACACCAGTTGGCGACCTTGTGTTTAATAGTAAAGCCCTATTGTTGGGGCGGGCCACACAACAGTTAAGTGAACAAGAAGTGTGTTCCCACTCCTTGTCAATCAGAGGCCGGTTGGGATTGACTGGGATTCTCTCCTGGCGTGCAGTGGCGCCGAGAGGATTAGAGTGAAGACCCGCAGGGCTACGGTGAGTGACCTTGAGATATCTGTTGCTCACCCAGAGTAAGAGTAAGAGAGAGAATAACACCTTAAGACCCCAACTTTGGCGACCTCGCCAGGATACGATCGGAATAAAGGTTGCAAAGGTGGTACTTGGCAGTGGTATTAGAGATCAGGTGCAGGTTATCACTCATAGCACAAGATGGAGGATGATAAAGTAGCAAGGTTTATTGACACTAGAGATGAACAGGTGCTGGAGGAGTGCACCAAGGCACAGATACAGGCAATAGCAGATCATTTTGGAATAAAGCTGAGATCTGCCAGAGTGGCAGAAAGAAGACTGGAGATAATGGCACAGCTCAGGGCACGAGACGAAGCTTTGGGGGAGGAACGGCCCCAAACACCTGCCTGTGTGTGAGAACACCTGAGTATTGGTGGAAGCAGCAGGGGATCCAGCGGCAGCAGGCACAGCGTTAAGCTGGAAATAATGAAGTTGCAGCTGGAAGCACAACTGAAGCGTGAAGAGCAAGAAGCAGAAGCGCAGCTGAGGAGAGAAGAAGCACAGCAGCGCAAAGAAGAGCGAGAAGCACAGCAGCGCAAAGAAGAGCGAGAAGCAGAAGCACAGCTGAGGAGAGAAGAAGCACAGCAGCGCAAAGAAGAGCGAGAAGCAGAAGCACAGCTGAAGCGTGAGGAGCGAGAAGCTCAGCTACGCAGGGAAGAACAAGAGCGAGAAGCACAGCTACGCAGGGAAGAACACGAGCGAGAGGCATGAATGAGACAACAGGAGATAGAAGCCAACAAGGAGGTGGAGCTGAAGCGAGCTGAACTAGGACTAGGTGCCCCTGCTCCGCCGCAACAGGAAGACCGACGAGTGAGGGAACGAGATCTGCCGGTCTTTGTGCCAAATGAAGCCGAAAGTTTCTTCGACCACTTTGAAAGGGTTGCAGCTTTGAAGAGGTGGCCGAGGGCGGAGTGGGCGGAGCTGGTTCAAGGGAGGCTCACAGGTGAAGCTCGTGAAGCCTACACTATGCTCGACTTCCAGGAATGCACCAACTACGATGCGGTAAAACGAGCTGTGCTCCATTCCTTCAAGCTCACACCGGAATGTTACAGAAAGAGGTTCAGGGAATGTACCCGTTCACCAGGAAAGTCTTATGCGGAGACGGCGAGGGACATGGAAAGAAAGTTCCTTAAGTGGCTGGACTCTGAAGGAGCGAGGTCGGTTGAAGAGGTCAAGGAGCTAATGGTTATGGGAAAGTTTATGTCTGTGCTCTCTCCTGAGATCAGGGTGAGAGTGAAGGAGGCGGACATAAAGGACCTGAGGGCCGCAGCCGACCGGGCCGACATGCTAGAGGAAGCATTACGACCACGCCGAGAGGGACAGCACCGACCACCCGTATACTCCGGAAGCAGTATGAATTATAGGAGGACGGATAGATGGAGGACAGGAGCGAGTTCTCCCAAGTCCCACCTCTCGAGTTGGGACAACCGAGGATCAAAAGGTGCTGCAGAGCTGATGAAGAAGAACCAAGCGGAGAGCTCAGGAGCCGTTACTGCGACAAAGGAGTCGACAAGTGGTGCGAGAAAGACACAGGGAGCGACGGCCTCTGGAGGCAGTGCTAAGGCGAGCGGTGGTGGATGGTCTCCAACGAGGATCCGCTGCTACAACTGCGGAATAATCGGACACGTCGCGCGGGAATGCAGACGCCCTAAGCAGCGGGGACATGTTGCTTTAGTGAGGTTCGAGGACCAGAGGGCCGAGAGGGTGCGGGATGAACCCGTACTGAGTGGGGAGAAGAAAGTTCACCCATTCGTGTGTCAGGGAACCGTGAGGATGGGGAACGCAGACCCCATCCCAGTGAAGATCTTAAGAGACACTGGGGCCGATTTTACCCTGGTGAGTGAAACCCTGTTCCCCGAGGGTTACAAGAGTACCAGTGTGGGGGTGGCAAGTGTGACCACTGTGGGAGGCCCAGTGAGGATGCCCCTACACCAGGTAACGTTGAATTCCGATTATGGCTGCCAGACCCTAGTGGTGGGAGTCTGTACATCAATGCCCAAGATGGAGGCGCAGGTCATCTTGGGAAACGACGCATGAGGAGGATATGTCCTTCCGAATCTCGTGAAAGGCAAAGAGTGCCTAGAACAATACAAGGAAACGGGCGGAGTGTTAGACGCCTGTGGGGACGAGAAGGGAATCGCCCCGGTGGCGTTCCCAGTTTGTGCTGTGATGCCGAGACAGCGCGAAGAACAAGGAGGATGTGGATCTGATGGGCCTGAGGAGACGTCCGACAGCCTGGGAATCGATCGCCTCTTCGTAGGACCCGGAGAACGAGCGGAGGGCGAAGACAGCCCAAATGGTGAGTTGCAGGTGACCCTCACCAGTTCTCTAGGGGTAGACCGCGCTCGTCTTGGAGAGTTGCAGCAGATGGAGTTCCCCGAATTGATTAGTGAGGCCAAAGGAGGACGTGTTGGTCCTGAGAAGGCTACCCATTTTTACATTCAAGACAGCATGCTGATGAGACAGTGGAGACCTGTGAGGATGGAGGCCGGAGAAAAGTCTCTGAGTACGAGGCACCAGGTAGTGTTGCCGGCCCAGTGCAGAGCGGCCGTGTTGGACCTATCGCACTCCGTGGACTCTGCAGGTCACCTGGGGGTGACTAAGACGTTGCGAAGGATCAGGGATTACTTTTACTGGCCAGGTATGGACGCCGAGGTAAGGCGCTATTGCAAGACGTGCTTACCGTGCCAGAGGGCCGGGAAGAGCCAGTCCGCGATACCGAAGGCCCCATTGATCCCTGTTCCAGCGTTTGGTCCTGCATTCGAGCGCCTGTTAGTTGACGGAGTGGGTCCTTTGCCAAGGACGAAGCGAGGGAGTACCTACCTGCTGACGATAATGTGTGCGTCCACCAGATTTCCAGAAGCCGTCCCGATGCGACGTTTGACGTCGAAAGGAGTAGCCGGCCAACTACAACGATTTTTCTCTTGGGTGGGATGCCCTGAGAGAGATTCAGACAGACTGCGGGAGCATATTTCAGTCTACATGGTTCCGACAGACGGTGACAAGTTGGGGAGTGAATCAGATTCGGTCGTCGCCCTTACCGACCGCAGTCGCAGGGGGCGATCGAAAGATTTCATTCCACCCTGAAGACCGTGCTGAGAGTGTTCTGCGCAGAACAGGGGGCTGAGTGGGATGAGGCTGTATACCCCGCGTTATTTGCCATACGTAACGCGGTGGTAGAATCACTAGGATTCTCACCCTTCCAGCTAGTGTATGGACACGAGGTGAGAAGTCCTCTGTCCATGCTGAGGGAACAATGGACACCGGGAGCTACCGTGAGAACGGTGAATGAATATGTCCAGAAGTTCAAAGAACGTCTCACCCTGGCGAAGGAACTGGCTGGGAAACACCTGAAAGAGGCGCAGCGTAAGATGTCGGAGTGGTACGACAAGAGAGCTATGCAGAGGGATTTCCAGGTCGGGTCCCAAGTGATGGTTTTGCTTCCAGGTAAAGGTAGGGTGACCGAGTCGCGGTTCGAGGGACCATACCAGGTGCTGCGGCGGTTGGGTCCCGTGTCATATGAAATTGGGAAGCCGGATAGACCCCGAAAGAAGCAGGTGTGTCACGTAGACCGCCTGAAACCTTTCTTCACTGTGGAAGGAGGGGCCGCCAGGCAGGATGGAACGGTGAACCGAGAACCCCAGCAGAAGACGGTTATGTGTGTGCAAGTGGACCAAGAACTCCCGGAGGAGGAAGGAAAGTGGTCCAGGGCGGATGGCACCCGTCTCACCAACACTGAGAGTCTGACAAAGATCAAGGACAAGTTACTACATCTGGAAGGGCAACAGAGAGCGGACCTGACGAACCTACTGAGAGAGAATGCCTCCCTCTTCACCGACGTGCCCCGACGACACAGGAGTGTAACGCACGAGGTAGAGGTGAGGGACGCCAGGCCCGTCAAGCAGAGCGCATATAGGGTGAGCCCGGAGAAGCGAGAGCTGATGAGAAAGGAGGTGGAGTACCTCCTTGAGAACGACCTTGCGGAGCCCAGTAAAAGTGAGTGGAGTTCCGCATGCTTGTTGGTGAGGAAAAGCGACGGAACTTACCGGTTTTGTACAGATTACAGAAGGGTGAACTCCATCATAGTGGCAGATTCTCACCCCATGCCGAGAGTGAGCGATTGCATTGACCAGGTGGGCAGTGCACGGTACGTATCCAAGGTCGATTTACTCAAGGGGTACTACCAGATCTCTTTGACTCCTGAGGCCAGGAAGATATCAGCTTTCGCAACTCCTGACGGGCTATACCAGTACAAAGTATTGCCGTTTGGAATGAAAAACAGCGGCAGCTGCTTCCAGCGAATGATGAACGAGTTGTTAAGGGGTGCCCCAGGCTGCACAGTTTACATCGATGACATCGTCGTGTACGCCGACGATTGGAAGACGCATCTGGAAAGACTCAGGGAATTGTTCAGAAGGCTAGAGGAGGCTAACTTGACTGTAAATTTGGCCAAGAGTGAGTTTGGGAAAGCTCACTTAGAATACCTTGGTTTTGTCATTGGCCAAGGTGAAGTCACTCCTGTTGATAACAAAGTCTCAGCCATAAAGGAATACCCCGTGCCCAGGACGCGTAAGGAGTTGCTAAGGTACCTCGGAATGATAGGGTACTATCGTGGGTTCTGCAGGAATTTCTCCACGGTAGCGCATCCCCTAACCGAGCTACTCTCCAAGAATGTACGGTGGAGATGGGGAGAGGCCTGCCAAGAGTCTTTCGAAAAGACTAAGAAATTGTTGACGGAGGCCCCGGTGTTGATATCCCCAGATTTTTCCGCCGGATTCATCCTGTACGTGGACGCCAGCGACGTTGGAATAGGGGCCATGTTGGCTCAAGAAAGGAGTGAAGTACATAGGCCAGTAGCATTCTACTCGAAGAAGTTTGTAAAATACCAGCGGGCCTATAGCACCGTTGAGAAAGAGGCATTGGCGCTGGTTATGGCCCTGAAACACTTTGATGTATACGTGGGAGGAGAGGCGAGACCTGTTCTGGTATTCACAGATCACAACCCTCTCACCTTTTTATACACAATGAAGAACTCCAACCAACGTCTGACGAGGTGGGCGTTGTTACTGCAAGAGTATCGGCTGGAGATCAAGCACATCAAGGGGAAGGACAACGTAGTAGCAGATGCCCTATCCCGTATACACTAACCAGACATGACTCTTATTTTAAAGGGAGGGGTATGTGACGGTGTTCCCCCCCCCTTATATTTCTCCCACGCCTGCAGTAAGAGTCATGTCCACTTTACCCAAGCGTTCTCTACGTCGCAGGCATCAATTTGATATATGTGGGAGAGTGGAGTGATCTCGGAGAGCCGAGAAATTTGTGAAACAATAATATTTTGGCCAGTGGTTTAGGCCCTTTAGGAAGCCAAGATGGCGCTGGCCTTCCTGTTTCTCCGCCAAAACTGTGTGACGTCAGTGACACCGGATTGGTCATCGACAGCAATGTGGCACAGGGAGCCAATGAAAACCTCCCGTGGCAAAAGTGACGTCACGAAGGAAGGGGGTCCGGGCAGCGCGCCGCGTTGGCGCCATCAGTCAGACACGACACGTCAAGGAGGTTGGACGTGCAACGATTGGTCCTGTCAGTTTGACAGTTGTTTCCCGCTCCCGTGGATTTACGCGTCACCTGAAGTCTGCCAGTACTCTGTGAGGTCTTCCCTAGTTCATGTGTTGAACCAGAGAGGGAATCGACGGTTATTGAGCAACAAGTGCTCCAGGACAGGTACTGTGCAAGGAGAAGTGAAGACTGTGCAGTGACGTAGGCGACGTCTGAGGCAGTTCACCCATTCGTGACGGCGTAGTGGCTGACCAGAGCCACTGGGTAGCAGAGGAAGAAGAGGACTAGTTGGGAATCCGGACGACTGCAGCCGAGACGTAGGCGGCAGCCGCAGCTGGGAGAAGTCGACGGCCAGGAGACCGACTCCAACCCTACAAGAAGTCGAGGAGGAGCACGGACCTGCAGGGAAGAAGGCACGGAGACGACGCACTAAACGGTGGGACATTGGTTGAAGTTCCTGGAAGACACGACGATGTGTGTGTGTGGGGGTGTTCCCGACACAAGGCAGGAGCCAGGACCAGGAGCTACAACTCAACTCTCATCGGAGGATAGGTTGAAGTAGGTGTTTCTAGTTTCCCTCCCATTCCCCTTTAGTCAGCTATATTATTCGGCTATATTATCTAGCCTGAGGATTTTGTATGTCGTGAGCAAGTCTCACCAATGTCACAGTAAGGCACCAGTGTGCAGAACAGTACTATCAAGAGTACTTATAATATTCATGTTTATTATTGGTGTGTACAGGCACCCGGAACAAGTGATAAATTTACTGTGTTTTGTATATCTTGCATGAGACATTAGTGTGAACATATAGTGAGAAATTATATATAATATTATGCCAGTATGTGGAAGTTAGACTATGGGCCAGTAACTATTTATTTACCATTGATTGAGGCCTGATTTATCTATATTATATATGTCTATGTTCTTGCATTGAATAACCATTTGTGAGTGCAGTGATTTATTGTGTTGTCGTCCACGAAAGGAAGTACTGAGAATTCCAGTGTTAAACACTTCATAAGTTACCACTGAAATAAAGGGCAGTGTGTGAAACCATTATAGTGAATTATTATCGCATTTATTATAGAAACGATTGTTTGAGCCCAAGTACAGTGTAGCGAAGTAATACGTGCTATTGTTGTAAATATCGAGTGTGCGAGTTTCTAGTACTATTGGAGAACTTAAAGAAACGGCGCACGTGACTCTAGAAAAACAAGCAATAAAAACTTTCGCGCGGAAGGGGGCGCTCAGCTGATCGTGACATTGACGAGGGGGGGAGGTGTTGCCACTTAGTGAGTGCATAATATTCGTGGGAACGACCGACTTCTACCAGGATCAGCTGATTTATTTATTGCTATAACCTTGTGACATCTTTCATGAATTTTAAGTAAAATACAAAATACTTTTGTGTTTATATCATTCCCTCCATTTATCTTGTGGCTATATTATATTGGAAAGCAAAGAGTGATAAAAGTAAGTACCTGCCTGATTCCTGATCTATTGAGTGTGACCTTGCCAAGGCTACCACTAATTCAACCAGTCCACTGACGTGTTACTGGACACCGAAAACACCAGTTGGCGACCTTGTGTTTAATAGTAAAGCCCTATTGTTGGGGCGGGCCACACAACAGTTAAGTGAACAAGAAGTGTGTTCCCACTCCTTCTCAATCAGAGGCCGGTTGGGATTGACTGGGATACTCTCCTGGTGTGCAGTGGCGCCGAGAGGATTAGAGTGAAGACCCGCAGGGCTACGGTGAGTGACCTTGAGATATCTGTTGCTCACCCAGAGTAAGAGTAAGAGAGAGAATAACACCTTAAGACCCCAACAATATCTAGTTATTTCAAGGTAAAGAAAAAAGTGAATTACTATAGAATGTATTACACTTATTTATATAATTTGCACAACGTTTCGAACCTCCATGGTTCATTCTCAAGTGAGAAGAAAATTACAAAACTCGTTGATTTATACCCTTACGGGGTCAGGTGATAAGACAAGTACAATAAAGGTAAAAACAAGGGGGATACATAGGGGATAAATGGGGGACGAAGCACATATAAAGATTAATCAGGTGTAATTGACCTGTTATGTTGAACAGTGTCTTCTGTGTTGGCATCCTTATGTTCTGGTCTTGTCCTTACTCTCATGGTGAGTAGAGTAAATAGTTCCAGGATTTGGGTGTTCATGGTAGGTTGTTCTATTTTTATGTGAGTTGCT
>NW_025564651.1:7500-14477 GCF_020424385.1 Procambarus clarkii | reverse complement strand
TTCCTTGTTTCCTGGAGTTCAACATTTTCTGAACGCACAGTCTGAGCTCTCTCTCTCTTTCTCACTGTTTTCTGGGAGACTTTTTCTCATCAACTTCTTTGGTGTCCTTACTTCGGGAGACTTTTCTTCTTTCATCAAATTCTCTTCTTTTCCTTTTTCGGAACAGATATTTCTCTCTCATTTCAAACCCCTGAACATATATATATAGATATATATATATATATATATATATATTAATATATATATATATATATATATATATATACTATCTATAGAGAGAGAGAGAGAGAGAGAGAGAACGGATGAGATGACTTTTGTCTCGATATCCATAAGAAGTCTTGTTCACCTCACCGTCTAATCTTGAGCCACTAGAGAAAAGAAATCATTTGGATCGTCTCGTGATTGTAAATATCAGTTTTGTGTCAGACTTCTGACACTAACGATGATACAGGCGACTGTATCACACTCTGTTAGACTGGTCGAAGATATCCCACCCTGTTAGGGGACATGTCGAAGGTATATTTCTATTAAAATGGTAGAGAGAATAATTTTTAGAATTTAATTTGAGTCTTCAGTACATCACTTGCTTCAATTCAGTTTTGGATATAATATTAATCACGTTGCTATTCCACTCTTGTGCTAGCATTGTGGATCATTTCTTGCCTATGTTATCTTGAGGTTATCTTGAGATGATTTCGGGGCTTTTTAGTGTCCCCGCGGCCCGGTCCTAGACCAGGCCTTGTCACGTGGGGGGTGGGCGGTCCGGGGCTCTGCTAACACTCGGCTGCTAGGGGCTCAAAGGGCCCAAATACTCAGCCCCTCCGACTCCCTGGATTCACCGGAGTCTCCTTGGTCACACAAGATAGGACCAACAATGCCCACCTCCGCAGGTCTTTGCTTCCACCACAAAGGGGTGCCACTGATTCACCCTGGAAGCCCTTCAGTCAACCACGGGGAAACTGCTGTTAACAGTTCCGGCCTAGACCCGTGGGGGAGTGAAGGAGACTCAGGCTTACCTATAACCATAGCCTCCCTGAGTCTTGCCTGCCAGACAAAAAAAAAGGTTGCAGGAACTCCTTTCCCGCCTGTCTTCTCTATCTTCCTCTTAGCAAGGTCGCCAGCTGGGTTATTATATCTGCACCCCAGCAATGCAGTTCAGTGGGTGTATCATATATCGTTTGTAGCCAGAAATGTATGCTCATAGAGAAATATCACAAATGGAGGCACACTCAAACACAGTAATAAAATGTGTGGATTTACTGACGCAAATTACATGAACACACACACACAATCACAAGTAATACATGAATATGGAATATGGATAATGAGTCTGGAGATCGTCAGCCTCTTCTTCCACGACCTCCAACTCTCCTTCAACTGGGCAGGAAGACAGGAGTCTCACACTCTCACAGGAGGGCCTCTTCACCACGTCGGCACCTCTTCTTCCACTGTCCTGCCATCCATACACACTGTCCTCTCTGACAGTCCTGGACACAAGCTGCCTTGCAGCCTACTCTACTATTAAAGTAATAAAGTCTTGCTGCCACATACACGAGTAAATATTGTGGCCTAACTAGCCTACTCATACAAGGGGTAATGGGAGGGAAATGATCTACCTTACACTCCTGGCTCACGACGCCTGTCCCTCGATGATGTGAGGTTCCCACGCTTCCTTGGGTCGATCCTCGACGATCCAGGGCGTTCCACAGGTCCTCAGGTGTCGTGAAGCCTTCGCGTCGTCGCCGTTCCAATCCCTGAGATTCAGCTGCCCCAATCCTGGTTCATCGATGGGCGCTGAGCTAATCACTATTTTTTCCCACACTCGCCTCTCCCACAGGGCGTCGCTCCTTGTCCTAGGCACGATGTCGTCCTTCCAAGATTCTCAGTGGATGTGACCCCAGTCACAGCTAGCTTGCTCGCCCACCTTCCAGACCTCAACGTCCAGCGAGCGGCGCCGCCCAGCGTCGTCGCCGACTATTTTTCCAAGTTTGGGCACTTCTCTGCTCACTGAACTTGGTTCCTCTTTGGCTTCCCAGAAGCGCAGGGTCTCCAATAACTATGTTGGTGGCGATGGTCAGCTCAATCCACTGGACAAGGCTTGCAGAGCCTCCAATTCTTGAGAGCAGACCGAGCCGCGTCCTGTCGCTTCAACGGTCAGTACAACTCTGACGTTGGCGCCGCCCGGGGCACTCGGTGACGTCATGGCGGGCCCTGATTTGTCGCCCGCGACCTACGTCGGCCAATCCGCGATCGGCATAGTGTCCCTTCCACAAGGTCACATCTGCCGTAGGGGATACTGTTTCATTTATAACAGGGCGCCAATTTTCCTTTATTTACAACTTATAATATAACCTCCATCCATTAAATGGCAGCCGGTCTGGTCGCCACATACATCATTAGACTCCCTGAACCTCAGAGAATCAGTAGGGAGAGCTGATATGACTCTTTAAGCCGGCAAACGAAAGAAATAGGAGAGGGCACCGTAACATACCCCTCCCCTTAAAAATAAGAGTCATATCGGAAGAGCAGCACTCAAGAGGGCAATCTATACTCTTGCTCCCTCCGTTCCTGAAGTGTCACTCCTCCAGTTGGTGACGTGGCTCGTACCACCTTGCCAGTCACTTGCCTCATTGTATCTCCACCTCGCATAGTACCGGGTGTGACGGGTGTTCCCTGAACACCTACAAGAAATCCTCTCTCCGTGGCTACGAGTGTACTCCCACGGCTCGTTACCACTGTAAGATTCGGTGCATGCAGCGCCTCCACCGCGTCGTGCACTCCGAGATAGTCTTGCATTTCCATTGCGTCCTACAGGTACTCCATGTTTCCTCCCATGATCTCCTCTTCGCCAATCTTCTCTCTTCTCGGTTCCTCTTCTCCCGTAGGTGCGTTGTCTCCTCACAGTGGCACTTGTAACCTGTACTCCATCCAGCAGCTCCCTCTCTTCCACACTAGGCTTTTGCGATGGCCCAATGCCCCTCTGGTTAGGCTGGCGCCTACCCTGGGTGTACCTATTCCCTGCTTTCTTCGTATTGCCTTTCCTATACCACTCGCTCCTTCGTTCCCGACGAACATCTTCACTCCTCCATGAGATTCTCTTCCCTGCAGACGTCTTCTTCGGTTCGTGGTTGGGCTCTTCTACCTCCCTGTGGCTCACCTCACTACGGTGGTTCGTCTTGCACCTACCACTATTCATCTGGCCGGCATAGGGTGCACTGCGTCGTGGCTCCTCCACTCCGCCCCTCACTGCCGTTCGCTCATCCACTGAGCTTACTTTATTCACGTTTCTGTATGGAGGGAGTGCGGTCTGCAGCCTCTTCACCGCCCCAGGCGTTTGTACAGCTGCTCCTCGCCACTCCTCCACACGCATCATCAGGCTTAGTCGGAGGTCCCCGTCGGGGTTTTCCACAACCTCCGACGACCTCTCTGCACTCTCGCCCGCGTTGTCGTCGTCTCTGGCGACGTTTTCCCTGGCGAAGTCGGCTTCCTCACCACCATTTGGAACGACCGATACCTCACCTGGCAGGGTTGTACCGCTGCTTGCAACATAGGCACTCCTGGCCCAATCGGGTTGTATCCTGCCTCCTCCGAGGTCATTACCCAGCACCATTTGTACATGCTCTAGGGGTAACTTAGGGGCTACAGCTACTATAGCTTTCTCGACTCCGCAGTCGGCAATCAGCTGTACTTCGTGAAGTGGCAACCTATATTCCTCCCCCACACTGCGTATCCTCACCACTCCCACAGGTGAATCATTAAATTCCTTGGGGAGAATACTCCTGGTCACCATACTTATGTCAGCACCCGTATCTCGAAGCACGGCAACTTCTACTGGGTCTGACTTTCCAAACTTCACGTTGGCCTCGAAAACGAAGGGATGTTCACCCAACTTCATTTCCCAACCATTCACGTTGGGTCCACTATAATATGGGGTGTGAACAAACACTCTCTCCTCTTCCAACATTAATCCTACATTCCTTTGGTGCTCCTCACACTCGCGGGCATAATGTCCTCTCACACCACAGTTGAAGCATCGGCTGCCTCCCCTGGGCGGCCACTCGCCAGTCACTCTGGCGGTACCACTTGCAGACGTTCCCTGGGTCCTCCTTGGACTCCCTGTCGTCGTGTCCGGGACTGCAGCACTTGCTCCCGAGCTAGGTCCACTGCTCACAGCTTGTGGCTTCCTCCCTGCGTCTCTTGAGCTCTTGAACCGCGTCACTTCATCGGGCACACTACTCTTGGGGGAGTCCCCACTCGTCCTCGCTCCTCCTGAACTCCTAAAGTTCCCTCCCGACCTGGGGTAAGGCGAGTGTCTGGGCGGCCCCTCCCTCCTGATATGTAGTGCCTCCTCCAGCATGTCGGCTCGATCCGCTGCAGCCTTCAGGTCCTTAATACCTGCTTCTCTCACCCTTACTCGCAACTCAGGATGGAGCACTGACATAAACTTCTCCATCACTATCAGTCGTTTAACATCATCCACCGACTCCGCTTCCTCCGCCTTCAACCATCGTAGGAATTTCCGTTCCATCTCCCTGGCGGTCTCGGCGTAAGTCTTTCCCGACGCTCTTGTACACTCTCTGAACCGCTTCCGGTACATCTCCGGAGTCAGCCGGAATGAGTGGAGAACCGCATTCTTAATCGCGTCATAATTAGTACACTCCTCTAGGTCCAGCATGTTATAGGCTTCCCGGGCCTCACCAGTCAACCTGCCCTGGACCAGAGCAGCCCAATCATCTTCCGGCCACTCCTTCAGAGTCGCTATCCGTTCAAAGTGTTCGAAGAACGCCTCAGCTTCTTGTGGTTCGAACGTAGGTAAGTCACGTTCCCTTACCTTGAGGTCATCCCGCCGTGCAGGTAGTGAGGGCAGACCACGTTCAACGCGACGCAATTCGACTTCTTTCTTTGCCTTTATCTCCTCCAGTCGCAGTTGTCTCTCTCCTTCTTCTCGCTGCAGCTGCAGCCGTGCTTCTCGCTCACCTCGCTGCAGCTCAGCTGCACGTTCCTCTCGCTGCATTTGCGCTTCTCTTTCCTCTCGTCGCAGCTGGGCTTCCAGTTGCATCTTCATTATTTCCAGTTGCAGGCTCCTCTTACTACAGCTGGACCTTCCACTGCTCCCATGTTCACTGTGAATTCTCTCCACACTGGTAGGCGCTTGGGGTGGCCCTAGTCGGGACGGTTCACCTTGCGACGGCTCTCCTCGGGACGGCTCCTCTTGAGATGGCTCCTCTCCCGTCGCTTCCTCTCGAGCTGTGAGTTGTGCCATGATCTCTATCCTTCGCTCCGCTGCCTTAGTCGTCCTCAACCTGATCCCAAAGTGGTTTGCCACTTGTTGGATCTGGGCCTTGGTACACTCCTCCAAAATTCTCTCGTCCCTTGTGTCAATAAATTTCTTTACTTTGTCTTCCTCCATCTCTATATCAACAAGCATACACGACAGCACAGACAAGTTAGTAGGCACTAATTTCACCGTTTCAGTCCCTTAGCTGGTTGAGTAACAGTACCACCAAATTCACTGGCCACACTGTATTAGTACCCTGGCAACACTTGTCTTGAAATTTGGTCCACACTGTAGCTTGATCCACGCTTCCTGGCGAAGTTCCCAGTCCTTGGCTACTGGGGTTCGAATCCTGGCAAGGTCGCCAGTTCTCTTGTCACGTGGGGGGTGGGCGGTCCGGGGCTCTGCTAACACTCGGCTGCTAGGGGCTCAAAGGGCCCAAATACTCAGCCCCTCCGACTCCCTGGATTCACCGGAGTCTCCTTGGTCACACAAGATAGGACCAACAATGCCCACCTCCGCAGGTCTTTGCTTCCACCACAAAGGGGTGCCACTGATTCACCCTGGAAGCCCTTCAGTCAACCACGGGGAAACTGCTGTTAACAGTTCCGGCCTAGACCCGTGGGGGAGTGAAGGAAGACTCAGGCTTACCTATAACCATAGCCTCCCTGAGTCTTGCCTGCCAGACAAAAAAAAAAGGTTGCAGGAACTCCTTTCCCGCCTGTCTTCTCTATCTTCCTCTTAGCAAGGTCGCCAGCTGGGTTATTATATCTGCACCCCAGCAATGCAGTTCAGTGGGTGTATCATATATCGTTTGTAGCCAGAAATGTATGCTCGTAGAGAAATATCACAAATGGAGGCACACTCAAACACAGTAATAAAATGTGTGGATTTACTGACGCAAATTACATGAACACACACACACAATCACAAGTAATACATGAATATGGAATATGGATAATGAGTCTGGAGATCGTCAGCCTCTTCTTCCACGACCTCCAACTCTCCTTCAACTGGGCAGGAAGACAGGAGTCTCACACTCTCACAGGAGGGCCTCTTCACCACGTCGGCACCTCTTCTTCACTGTCCTGCCATCCATACACACTGTCCTCTCTGACAGTCCTGGACACAAGCTGCCTTGCAGCCTACTCTACTATTAAAGTAATAAAGTCTTGCTGCCACATACACGAGTAAATATTGTGGCCTAACTAGCCTACTCATACAAGGGGTAATGGGAGGGAAAATGATCTACCTTACACTCCTGGCTCACGACGCCTGTCCCTCGATGATGTGAGGTTCCCACGCTTCCTTGGGTCGATCCTCGACGATCCAGGGCGTTCCACAGGTCCTCAGGTGTCGTGAAGCCTTCGCGTCGTCGCCGTTCCAATCCCTGAGATTCAGCTGCCCCAATCCTGGTTCATCGATGGGCGCTGAGCTAATCACTATTTTTTCCCACACTCGCCTCTCCCACAGGGCGTCGCTCCTTGTCCTAGGCACGATGTCGTCCTTCCAAGATTCTCAGTGGATGTGACCCCAGTCACAGCTAGCTTGCTCGCCCACCTTCCAGACCTCAACGTCCAGCCAGCGGCGCCGCCCAGCGTCGTCGCCGACTATTTTTCCAAGTTTGGGCACTTCTCTGCTCACTGAACTTGGTTCCTCTTTGGCTTCCCAGAAGCGCAGGGTCTCCAATAACTATGTTGGT
>NW_025564651.1:0-2500 GCF_020424385.1 Procambarus clarkii | reverse complement strand
GACCCCTCTCCCTCTCGCCCTCCATCACTCTCACTCTCCTGCCTAAGAAGCGCTTATATTAGGAATTTAAAAATCAATTGTGTTGATTTTTATAAATAATTAAATCAATCTGTCTTCTCACCTAATTCGCCACCGCGTTTTCTTCACGGAAACGACCAATCCGTTAAAACTGCGACGTATTTGCACAACTTACAGCCCCGTAAAACCGACGTTTGTCCTGCTTGGCCCTATTATAGATGATTCTCTGGCTCCTTGGGTCAGTCGGTTCAGTTGTATTTTTAACGTAGTGGGAGACTGAGAGAACGTGATGATTATGCACTGCTGTTGTGGTGTATATATATATACACCTACTTTCGTTGTGTATATTAGGTGTATGTGTTGGTGTGTGAGCGTGACGGTAGGTCCCATTGTTAGTGCTTAACTACCCCATTCATGGCCCAAGTGTTCTGCATTCAGGTTTATAATTAATTCTGTGTTTTATCTAGTTTCAGTTTGTCTTGATTGTCATCTCTTCTTCGCTCTCTCTCTCTCTCTCTCTCTCAGTCTTATCTCTAACACCCTTCTTAAGCACCAGCTATACCTCTCACCCCTTAACTATCTCCCTTACTTCCTCCCTCCCATTTTCCTCCTCTTTCCTACCTCCCTTTCTCCCACCGTACACACACACACGCGCGCTTTTCTCTCCCCTCTCACTTCTCATTCATTCCCATGCCTCCCACCCTCTCCCTCTCTCTCTCTCTCTCTCTCTCTCTCTCTCTCTCTCTCTCTCTCTCTCTCTCTCTCTCTCTCTCTCTTCTCTCTATCAAGTTGTAGGATGACAGGCTGTAGAAGGACAGGTTGTATGAGGAGAGGTTGTAGGAGGACAGGCTGTAAGAGGACAGGTTTCAGGAAGACAGGCTGTAAGAGGACAGGTTGTAGGCGCACAGGCTGTAGGAGGACAGGCTGTAAGAGGACAGGCTGTAAGAGGACAGGTTGTAGGATGACAGGTTGTAGGATGACAGGCTGTAGGAGGACAGGCTGTAGGAGGACAGGCTGTAGGACAGGCTCTAGGATGACAGGCTGTAGGAGGACAGGCTGTAAGAGGACAGGCTGTAGGAGGACAGGCTGTAAGAGGACAGGCTGTAGTAGGACAGGCTATATGAGGACAGGCTGTAGGAGGACAGGCTGTAGAAGGACAGGCTGTAGGATGACAGGCTGTAGGACAGGCTGTAGAAGGACAGGTTGCAGGAGGACAGGCTGTAGGAGGACAGGCTGTAGGAGGACAGGTTGTAGGAGGACAGGCTGTAGGAGGACAGGCTGTAGGAGGACAGGCTGTAGGAGGACAGGCTGTAGGAGGACAGGTTGTAGGAGGACAGGCTGTAGGAGGACAGGTTGTAGGAGGACAGGCTGTAGGAGGACAGGTTGTAGGAGGACAGGCTGTAGAAGGACAGGCTGTAGGAGGACAGGCTGTAAGAGGTTCCTCACATACCTCTCTCTCTCTCCCTTTAACCCCCTAATCCCTCTCTCCCCTCCCTCCTTTCCCTCCCTCTCCCACCTTTCCCTTACCTTCACCCTCTCTTCCACTTCACCCTTTCATATCCAGGAAAATGTTATGGTGAAAATCCTCGTGTCGTCCACAGTGCACTAAACCCCTGTTTGTAAAGCATTTTACTGCCCCGACACCCCTTCCACCCCCCTCCCTCCCTGGAAAGGGAAGGAAAAGAAGCGCACGAATGGAAAAGGAGACGGGAGAGGACTGGGGCTGAAACGCGAAGAGAAAACGTGGAAAGGAAAGAACAAGAGACGAATGGAATGGAAGAAATGGGGAATAAAGCAGAGGGTATGGGAGGACAGGCGAACAGGTGGAAGAGGGGAAAGAGGATAGAGAAGAGGGGGGAGGAATAGATGGGATGGGCCGGGGACAGGAGACGATAAACAATGGAGAGGAGGAAGACAGAGAGAGATTTAGAAGACAAGAGGGAGAGAAAAGGGAAGAGTGGTGAACGGAAAGGGGAATATAGTGTGGTGAGGGGAACGTAGGGGAACGTAGAAGAACGCAGAGGAACATAGGGAACGTAGAAGAACGCAGGGGAACGTAGAGGAACGCAGAAGAACGTAGAAGAACGCAGGGGAACGTAGAGGAACGTAGAAGAACGCAGGGGAACGTAGAGGAACGTAGGGGAACGCAGAAGAACGTAGAGGAACGCAGAGGAACATAGGGAACGTAGAAGAACGCAGGGGAACGTAAGGGAACGTAGAGGAACGCAGGGGAACGTAGAGGAACGCAGAAGAACGTAGAAGAACGCAGAACGTAGAAGAATGTAGAAGAACGTAGATGAACGCAGAGGAACATAGGGAACGTAGAAAAATGTAGAAGAACGCAGGAGAACGTAGAGGAACGGAGAGGAACGTAAGACATATAATAATGGAACGCCATCCCCCTGTTTTGAAAGCACTTACACTAACAATGAGAACCATAGTCCATATACCGACATACAACGCGCTTAGAAAGTAAAAGGAA
>NW_025564650.1:0-18265 GCF_020424385.1 Procambarus clarkii | reverse complement strand
GAATGTGATCGGGTGGTGGGGACTGTGATCGGTGGTGGGGAATGTGATCGGGTGGTGGGGATGTGTTCGGGTGGTGGGGAATGTGATCAGGTGGTGGGGAATGTGTTCGGGTGGTGGGGAATGTGTTCGGGTGGTGGGGAATGTGTTCGGGTGGTGGGAATGTGTGTTCGGGTGGTGGGGAATGTGTTCGGGTGGTGGGGAATGTGTTCGGGTGGTGGGGAATGTGTTCGGGTGGTGGGGAATGTGTTCGGGTGGTGGGGAATGTGTTCGGGTGGTGGGGAATGCCAGATGAGCATTCAATAGCCGTAGGGTTTTTCACCCTATCTCCTCCTCCTCCCTCCATCGCGAACATTCTCACTAATCACCAGCATCCCTAACAATCACCACCAACAACAATCACCACCACCAGCACTTTCCACAACCGCAGGAACCACTTCCACAATCTCCACCGCAAGCAGGAAGAGTTAAATTTACCTATCCGTAAGCATTCACCTTGACGAGTTTAAATGTTGAGGATTGAGGCTTTTGTTCCACTTGGCTGGGTACCCCCGTGGCCGGAATGCACGAGTTGGCAACCTGCAGCCCGTTCATTCATAACCGCTGTTGTCCAAAAGTTACTTCGCGGCGCTGGCTTCGACTTCGTATTATACACGGCTCATTCTATCCTAAGTATATTTCTGCAACTCGTTCGCATTATTTTTGTTTCCCAGATGTGTATGAGTATGGAGTGTGTTGTCAGGAGTAACATTAGCGGCTCTGCAGGCCAAGGCAAGTGGGTACGTTGTGAGTGCAGGTCAGCCAGCAACTCTGAGAGTGGCGGGATAAGGACGCGAGTCTAGAGCACAGATTGCGACCTGGTTCATTCATAAGAAAAACTCCACACTCAGTCCAGTCTCACGATTGTAGGTTCTTGGCCGCATGTTTACTTGAAGAGCGGGTGGCGGCAGGTGAACCGATTAGCGGCTGCTGCCTGCTCCTCCTGCTTGCCTGCTCCTCCTGCTTGCCTGCTTGCCTGCCTGCCTGCTTGCCTGCCTGCCTGCTTGCCTGCCTGCCTGCCTGCCTGCCTGCCTGCCTGCCTGCCTGCCTGCCTGCCTGCTTGCCTGCCTGCCTGCTTGCCTGCTGCTGCTGCCGCCTGCCTGCCTGCCTGCCTGCCTGCCTGCCTGCCTGCCTGCCTGCCTGCCTGCCTGCTTGCCTGCCTGCCTGCCTGCCTGCTTGCCTGCCTGCCTGCCTGCCTGCCTGCCTGCCTGCTTGCCTGCCTGCTTGCCTGCTGCTGCTGCCTGCCTGCCTGCCTGCCTCTGCTGCTGCTGCTTCATTTTGTGTTACCAACGACATTTGTGCCGCCGATCCTACATCATGTGTGGCGGCTATTAATACTTCCACTACAACTGCTCCTTGTGTGCCGCTGCTACTGCCGCTGCTGCTGCTGCTGCTGCTGCCGCTGCTGCTGCTGCTGCTGCTGCTGCCGCTGCTGCTGCCATCAAATATCTAAGTTACCGCGGCGGCTGCCGACAAAGCCTCTGCTTTGCATGCTTCCGTTTCTGCTGCCGCTGCGGTCATTACTGCGTTTATACAGTTGATGTTGCTGGCGCAGCTGCCCGCCGCTGCTCAGCTGCGCCTCCACGTGTCCCTACCCCCCCCACCAACCCCCTCCCCTCCCTTGCTTTTCGCTGGTGTTGTGCTTGTTTGCGGTTGGTGGTGGTTTGTGTTGTGGTTGTTGGAGATGGTGGTGGTTGTGTTGGTTGTTGGAGATGGTGGTGGTTGTGTTGTGGTTGTTGGAGATGGTGGTGGTTGTGTTGTGCTTGTTGGAGATGGTGGTGGTTGTGTTTGTGGTTGTTTGATGGTGGTGGTTGCGTTGTGGTTGTTGGAGATGGTGGTGGTTGTGTTGGGTTGTTGGGATGGTGGTGGTTGTGTTGTGGTTGTTGGAGATGGTGGGTGGTTGCGTTGTGGTTGTTGGAGATGGTGGTGGTTGTTTTCTGCTTGTTGGGATGGTGGTGGTTGTGTTGTGGTTGTTGGAGATGGTGGTGGTTGTGTTTGTGGTTTGTTGGAGATGGTGGTGGTTGTGTTGTGGTTGTTGGAGATGGTGGTGTTTGTTGGGGTTGTTGGAGATGGTGGTGGTTGTGTTGGGGTTGTTGCAGATGGTGGTGGTTGTGTTGTGGTTGTTGGAGATGGTGGTGGTTGTGTTGTGCTTGTTGGAGATGGTGGTGGTTGTGTTGGGGTTGTGGAGTGTGTGGTGGTTGTGTGGGGTTGTTGCAGATGGTGGTGGTTGTGTTGTGGTGGTTGGAGATGGTGGTGGTTGTGTTGGGGTTGTTGGAGATGGTGGTGGTTGTGTTGTGGTTGTTGGAGATGGTGGTGGTTGTGTTGTGGTTGTTGGAGATGGTGGTGGTTGTGTTGTGGTTGTTGATGGTGGTGGATGTGGTGTTGTTGGGAATGGTGGGAGTAGTGGTGGTATTGATGAGCCTGGTGATGGTTGCGGTGGTGATGATGTGGATGGTGGTGATTGTGATGGTGTTAATGGTGTTAATCGTGGTGGTGGCGATTGTGGTGTTGTTGGGAATTATGTGATTGTAGTGGTGTTGATGGAGTTGGTCCGGGGTTGTGGTAGTATTGCTTGGGCTGGTACTTACATATCAGTGAAGGGAAAATGATGTCTAGGTCTGTAAAATCTTACATTCGAATTGCTTGTCCAATCTGGCCTCGAAGCTAAGGATGGAGGTGGCTCCCAGAACTTCTGTCAGTCCGTCCCACGTGTTGACCCCCAGTACAGGCTACGAGTGTACCCGGATATTTCTTCGACTGATCCACTCAATATCTTGTATGTTGCGATCATGTCCTCTCTGAGGTATACCTCTGCTTCTTCTCTCCTCCGTGGTTGTGAGGCGTAGTTCCCTTAATCTATCCTAATGGCCCAACACTCGTCGTTCCGGCGGTAATCTTATTACAAACCTTTGTTCTTTCAGTTGTGGTTTTAACAAAGACTGTGTAGAGTGCCGTGAAAGAATCCTGGTTTAGGGGTTTCTGAACGTGATTCTGATGTTTGCCAGCGTGCCATAGCCGGGCCTCGGGCAGGGCCTCGGGCCTGGCCTCGGGCAGGGCCTCGGGCCGGGCTTGGGGAGTACAAGAACTCCCAGAACCCCATCAACCAGGTATCAACCAGGTATCAACCAGGTATCATCCAGGTATAGCCTTCAGAATTACCTTGTTTATGTATGGTTCTGGTGTCGTTACAACCATACTAACGTCCCCCATCATTTTCTCTCTCCGATCCCTGCCGTTGCCTGCCCCTTATGGTGGGGTTGTGTTGCGGAGTGTGAGGATTGTATGGGGTGTTGAGGATGAGTGGGTTGTGGTAGTGTTTCTGGGAATGGTGAAGGTGTTAGTGGTTGTGTTCAAAATATTGATTGTTGGTGTTGTTGGGTGTCTTGGTGCTGCTCTGGTGCCACACAAGGGCTCAACACATCGTGGTGCCACACAAGGGCTCAACACTATGGTGCCACACAAGGGCTCAACACTATGGTGCCACACAAGGGCTCAACACTATGGTGCCACACAAGGGCTCAACACTATGGTGCCACACAAGGCTCAACACTATGGTGCCACACAAGGGCTCAACACTATGGTGCCACACAAGGGCTCAACACTATGGTGCCACACAAGGGCTCAACACTATGGTGCCACACAAGGGCTCAACACTATGGTGCCACACAAGGGCTCAACACTATGGTGCCACACAAGGCTCAACACTATGGTGCCACACAAGGGCTCAACACTATGGTGCCACACAAGGGCTCAACACTATGGGCTCAACACTATGGTGCCACACAAGGGCTCAACACTATGGGTGCCACACAAGGCTCAACACTATGGTGCCACACAAGGGCTCAACACTATGGTGCCACACAAGGGCTCAACACTATGGTGCCACACAAGGGCTCAACACTATGGTGCCACACAAGGGCTCAACACTATGGTGCCACACAAGGGCTCAACACTATGGTGCCACACAAGGGCTCAACACTATGGTGCCACACAAGGGCTCAACACTATGGTGCCACACAAGGGCTCAACACTATGGTGCCACACAAGGGCTCAACACTATGGTGCCACACAAGGGCTCAACACTATGGTGCCACACAAGGGCACTAACAGAAACAAATAAGTGCCATTATCCTGATCCCTTCTACATAGTCGTGGTGGCTTGACACTTTTTCCTGATAGTTACCTTCCCTTGGACCAGTACTTGCTGTAAGTACTGTCATTGTGGATGTACTCACCTAGTTGTGCATGCGGGGGTTGAGCTTCGGCTCTTTGGTCCCGCCTCTCAATTGTCAGCCAACCTGTGTACTGAGCCTATTGGGCTCTATCATATCTACATTTGAAACTGTGTATGGAGTCAGTCTCCACCACAGCACTGCCTAATGCATTCCATCTGTTAACTACTGTAAAGTGTTGATCTTGTCTGTTCCCCCTAAGAACATAAGAATAAAGGAATGCGCCAAAGGCCTAATGGCCCACACGAGGCAGCTGCTATTTATACCCAGGCAAACCCATCCGTGCACACGTGTAGCCTACGCTTGAAACAATCCAGGGATCCCACGTCTATTGTGTTACTCCGGTAATTTGTTCCATAGATCAACAACTGTGTTTACAGCTCGGTACTGACCCGAAGAACCTGTTGTTATCTCTTATGTCTCGCCCCAAGAGTGGTGAGCTCCAGCTCCTCAGCTCACTCTGTGCCCTCAGCTCACTCAGCTCATTCTCATAAATCAACTCTCAGTTTTCTCAGAATGTTTGGTAACAGGTTTATTGTTTGTGATGTGTGTCTATGTATGTACTAACACGTTGTACTGAACGGGGTGAGAATAGCTGAGCTACCTCATCCCTTTGTGTGTATTTTACCTCAATAACTTATTCAATTCAATTTCAACTCTCAGTTCTGATATGAGCTTCGTTGCACTTTTTTTTATACAGTTTGGCTTCATGTGTGTTTAGGAGGGAGTTCCCTGCTGGACTTCATACTCCTCTGTGCTTGCAATCACCTAATTGTTATCACCTAATTGTTATCACCTAATTGTTATCACCTAATTGTTATCACCTAATTGCAGTTACGGAAGCAGGCTGTGCACGCGGGATCCCGTCCACAGATGATATATATAATCATGTTACTGTAGAACCTGTCGTTTCTTCACTATCGCACTCTTCCTATTCACAATTTATTAGTGGTTGAAGTTCTCCTCTTATCAACGGTTTCACATCCTGCCAGAATCTTTAATGTAGTGACTATGTCCCACCCACCCTCTTTTTCTCCTTGAGTTTTTGTAATGTTTTCGCTTTTATGAGTCAGCTACGAGACTCATTTCGTTGCATGTTTTTTGGTCATTTACTATTTTCTTGTTTCAAGGCCCTAAGGGAGCCGGTCGGCCGAGCTGACAGCACGCTGGACTTGTGATCCTGTGGTCCTGGGTTCGATCCCAGGCGCCGGCGAGAAACAATGGGCAGAGTTTCTTTCACCATATGCCCCTGTTACCTAGCAGTAAAATAGGTACCTGGGTGTTAGTCAGCTGTCACGGGCTGCTTCCTGGGGGTGGAGGTCTGGTCGTGGACCGGGCCGCGGGGACACTATAAAGCCCCGAAATCATCTCAAGATAACCTCAAGATAACTATAGGACCCACCAGACGAGCGCTGTGGGTGTTCTACATGTCCTCACTTGAACAGTCTTAATTTAGTTGTTAATTTTTTGCATTTCTTGACTCTCTTGTTGCTTCCTCCTGCTTTTTTTTCCTGCTTGGTTCAGCAGTGTAACGCTAACCACCAGACTTGTCCCTCCCAAGCCCCGTAACCACCAGACTTGTCCCTCCCAAGCCCCGTAACCACCAGACTTGTCCCTCTCAAGCCCCGTAACCACCAGACTTGTCCCTCTCAAGCCCCGTAACCACCAGACTTGTCCCTCCCAAGCCCCGTAACCACCAGACTTGTCCCTCTCAAGCCCCGTAACCACTAGTCTTGTAAATAATAGACTTGTCATCCTGAAATCCATCAAAGTCACTTGTTTTTGGTCCTCGTTAACTCATCCAACACCTGCAGCTGTTGCTCGGACCCCCCCCCCCATCCTCCACCCCCATCCTCCCCCCCCCTCTCCGTGGGTTCAAGGTCACGTTGGCCTGTCTCGTGTTGACAGTTGACAGTGTCGGCAGTTACCAGTGCTCTTTTCTAACGACCTCCTGCAACCTCTCCCCCCCCCACCACACACACACACCGCCGTTGTTTGTTGTGTGTGCGCTCGTTAGTTGTGTCAGGTGTGTAGTAAAGCAGGGTTATGTTTGAGTCATGAAGCCCCTTCAAGTGGATGGGATACCATACGTGTGATCTCAGCCTGCATTATGTTGGTAACGGTCTTTCTCATAGCCAACCTATCGTTTCGTCTCTATCGTTCCACGTTCCGTTCCTATAGTTAAGCGTCCCGTTTCTATCGTTCCATGTCCCGTTTCTATCGTTCCACATACCAAGCGTATCGTTTCTTGCCTCGTTCATGTGGTTCTGGGGTCTATTCGTGGAGTTTCGTGCTTCCGTGCATGTACATTTCTACCGCTTTTCATGGCCGCTCCGTGTAGACATTTATGTATTTCCGTGCCAATTCGTGCAGTTCCGTGCCACCATTAACGCAGTTAGAGTAGCCTAAGTGTCCCTAATCATGTGCTACACGACCATGACTCGTACCTCTTGGATCCTGACCAGGTTGTTGGACTCTTAAGCATTAACCTGTCGCTCCAGGTCTTAATCTGTCACTCCGGGCCTTAACCTGTCGCTCCAGGTCTTAACCTGCCGCTCCAGGTCTTAACCTGCCGCTCCGGGCCTTAACCTGCCGCTCAGGGCCTTAACCTGTCACTCCAGGCCTTAACCTGTCACTCCAGGTCTTAACCTGCCACTCCAGGTCTTAACCTGTCACTCCAGGCCTTAACCTGTCACTCCAGGCCTTAACCTGTCACTCCAGGTCTTAACCTATCACTCCAGGCCTTAACCTGTCGCTCTAGGCCTTAACCTGTCGCTCCAGGCCTTAACCTGTCGCTCTAGGCCTTAACCTGTCACTCCAGGTCTTAACCTATCACTCCAGGCCTTAACCTGTCGCTCTAGGCCTTAACCTGTCGCTCCAGGCCTTAACCTGTCGCTCTAGGCCTTAACCTGTCGTTATTTACCCTGTAGGAGTCTCCCGTCCGTTTCCCATACGCATTAGTACTAACCATACGCTCTCATTGTACGAACCTGTCAACACGAATCTCGCATCACGAAACACGAAGGTCGTAATTTTTCACTTATTCGGTGCCGCATAAATCAAGCCATTTTTCCTATCCTGTAATTTATCTAATCTTGCTGTCACATTTTTTGTGTTCAACACACAGCATTGTTGGTTTTTTGAACAATAAATCATTTGTGATGTATGGACGCCCCGTGCGTGTTTAGTTGGTGCGTATGTACGCCCCGTGCGTGTTCAGTTGGTGCGTATGTACGCCCCGTGCGTGTTCAGTTGGTGCGTATGGACGCCCCGTGCGTGTTCAGCTGGTGCGTATGGCCGCTCGTGCGTGTTTAGTTGGTGCGTATGTACGCCCCGTGCGTGTTCAGTTGGTGCGTATGGACGCTCGTGCGTGTTCAGTTGGTGCGTATATGACACAAACATGCGCTTACTTTCATGTCGTTCGTGGCTGTATTATGGCCAGGAGGCCTCGTCGGGGGACAGGGCCGTGGGGGACGTTGAGCCCCGAAATCCTCGCAAGGTTACCAGTCATCTCTGTACCTTTATGTGAGTACCTGAACCTGTACACCGGTTGGTTGAGAGGTGAGAGGCGGGGCCAGAGAGTCGAAGCCCCGCAAGCACAATTAGGTGAGTACACGGACGCAACAATCATAAATATTCATGTGCTGCTGCACCACGCACGCGCGTGCGTTGCTGCACCACGCACGCACGTGCGTGTGCTGCACCACCACGCACGCACGTGCGCTCGTACACCACGCACGCAGACAAAACCGGGTGACCATGCCGTGAGCCTGACCGAGGGCCGTGTCACGTGGTCCTCCCTGCATATTTTAGTCCAAGTTGTTACAGGATGTTTACACTCTGCCCTGCATCTGTGTTTACCGTCTTGATAAACAGGTGACTGTCGGCCCCCGCGGGAGTACTCGCGTGGAACACGTTGCTGGTATTTCCAGCCCAATATGTCCATGAGACGAGTATTCATAACTCGTATGTTGGCTTCAGTAACATTATGTCCAGTGTGTTTAACAACTTCATCTGCGCTGTTGAGTCTCAGTTGACATCTTATTTCCTTTGTAACTGTGTTAGACAATGTTCCAGTGGCCTGTAGGGCACTTCTCCACAAGGCTGACATTTCCTCTTTTTCTGGAAGCTGTGAGCGTATTTCCCATGCACTTGGGTCTCACGTCTGAGGCGTTCAGGTGCACTTATGTGTTTGTGTTGTACTCTTTCCTCAGTATAAATGGTTCATAGTTGGATGACGACTTGTACCAACCCGCAGATCTTGATGTTGCATTACGGTCACTGCACGTCTTCTGCATTGCTCTAGCTCTATTTTTTTTATTAATACATTAGGTACATCTGCATTTGTGCAGCTGCCCTAGACTATATGAAGGGGAGTACAGTGTGTCAAAAAGCTAGCTACGTGATGCTAAGAAATCCCCATCACACAGGATGGTTAGTCATACAGAGGCATGTGATAAGCGGTCTGCACTGGCAGACTCTGGATGCATTTTGAGGATATCATCAACATAAGAGTGAATAAGGCAGCAGTGATACTAAAAGTTCCCATCTCGCAGGATGGTTAGTCATACAGGGCCATATGTTCAGTAGACTGCACTGGCAAATTTTGGGTGCAATATGAGGATATCTTCAAGAACACGAGAGTGAATAAAGTAATTGCAAAGCTCCAGGTACCTCATGCCAACTGGTCTGAATGGTCTAATAACTGGGCATTCGGTGATGTAGTGTGGGAGATCATGCCGCAGTTCCTGCTCACAGAGCTCTAGCTCTATTTTCTTAATCTGTTGCAGACTCTACGGTACGTTATTGCCTCTCTTAGTTGCAAGTTTTGCAGCTGCATTTGCAGTGACATTCCCTGGTATTCCTACATGACTAGGTTTTCTTCTTCAAGAACTGCTGGACCAACAGGGCTGTAGTGGATTTGTGTGGCCTGTGGGCCGCTCCAAGCAACAGCCTGGTAGACCAAACTCTCACAAGTCAAGCCTGGCCTCGGGCCGGGCTTGGGGAGTAGAAGAACTCCCAGAACCCCATCAAGCAGGTGTCAAGCAGACTTGACAGCAAGTTGGCAAGTCAAGTTAAAGCAGTGTTCTGTGACCTTGGTGCTCAAGTGTTTGCTTGAGTGCTGTAACACTTGGGGTCAGATGAATGTTGCCGCGTTGTATTCTATACTGAGCACTCGACCTCACCAGGTCATTGGAGTGTTCCTACAAGCGCTCACACACACACACACACACACACACACACACACACACACACACACACACACACACACACACACACACACACACACACACACACACACACAGGGGCCTCGTAGCCTGGTGGATAGCGCGCAGGACTCGTAATTCTGTGGCGCAGGTTCGATTCCCGCACGAGGCAGAAACAAATGGGCAAAGTTTCTTTCACCCTAAGTGCCCCTGTTACCTAGCAGTAAATAGGTACCTGGGAGTTAGTCAGCTGTCACGGGCTGCTTCCTGGGGTGTGTGTGTGGTGTGTGGGAAAAAAAAAAAAAGTAGTTAGTAAACAGTTGATTGACAGTTGAGAGGCGGGCCGAAAGAGCAAAGCTCAACCCCCGCAAAAACACAACTAGTAAACACACACACACACACACCACACAACTGTTGCATCACACAGTAAATGTTTGGTACAGGTCCCGTACCTCATCACCACGTGTTCAAGACACGTTTCAGACACAAGGATCAGCCGAGTATTACAACAAGGAATGAATAATACATTAAATTATAATTAAAGCAAATTAATACCTACACAAATAAAAAAAATAGATTAGAATATAATTGATATTGATTCGTAGAATACATAAATTTAATAAATAAAAATTAATATTTTAAAATATAATTTAAATACGGATAAGTGTTGAAGTGGGGTAGGGGTTTATTAAAGAAGCGACAGGTGTAAAGGCAGGGCCCAAGAGCTAATGTTCGACCCCTTGTAAGGCCATCTAGGAGAGTACAAAGGCAACTACTCTGGATCCCCCCCCCCCCCCACCGGGTCAAGCACCATGGTAGAGAGGGGCAGCTGCATTGTGATTGGTGGGATGGACGGACCAATCAAGTGGCTCCTCCCCTTCACTATTCTTCCAATCCCATCACCGTCCATTCTTTCCCCCTCCCCTTCCCCTCCCCTTCCCCTCCCCCCTTCCCTCCCTTCCCCTCCTTTTCCCTCCCCTCGCTTTCCCTCCCCTCCCCATCCCTTCCCCATTCCCCCTCCCCCCACCGTAATCACCCAGCCAATACCAAGTCATATCGCTAGTTCACTGTCTCCTCCGATTACGCAGTTACCGCCAATTACTGCCTAATGACCTACTAACAGGGACCTATAAACCTGACAGCTTAAGGTTAAGAAATTGAAATGGGTGAGTATATAGGCAATTATATTTTTCATTCATGTTGTACCGAGATGTGAAGAGTGTACTCACCTGTGTGGGTAATAGTTCATGTCCCTTGTTTACATATTGATGACACAGTGATTACGCTTAATAGAGTCGAGGGTCAACACTCTTAGTGCCGTAAATGTCTTCTTAGGGTAATTAACCTTTTTTAAGGATTTCTTAATGCATCTTGAAGGAGGAGAGAGAGAGAGAGCGAAAGATAGAGATAAATAGAGAGAGATAGAGTTATAGAGAGAGAGATATAGATAGAGAGAGAGAGAGAGAGAGAGAGAGAGAGAGAGAGAGAGAGAGAGAGAGAGAGAGAGAGAGAGAGAGAGGGAGGGAGGGAGAGGGAAGTAGAAGGGAGAAGAAACGATAAAGGACGGCGAATGATGAGTGGGGGGAAAGAGTTAAACAGGGAGAAGGGGTGACTGAAGAAGAGGGGAAAGCGAAAAGGGTAGAAGGGAAAGCGGGTAGTGGGGATAGAGGAATGGACTGGAGAGAAAAAGAAGCATTGAACACTAACGGGGCGGAGTGGCTGTAATCTATGGATCACCAAGGGGATGGTGCGGGGGTCACTGTAGCTTCCCGCGCGTGTGTGTGCATGTGCGTGTGTGTGTGCGTGTGCGCGTGTGTGCGTGCGTGTGTGTGTCTGTGTGTGTGTGTGTGTGTGCGTGCGCGCGCGATAGCGTGCGAACATGCGTGCATGTGTGTGAGTAAGAGAGACAGATAGAGAGAGTGAGGGGGGGGCGGGGGGGAGGAGGATTGGGGAGGGAGGGAGAGATGTTGCCTTTAAATCAGTGGCGATTTTCATGTTGCATTAGCGTAATAGCTTCAAGCTTCCGGTCTGGCCGTAGCGTGTATTACCCTCCATCACGCTCGTGTCTGCACGCTTGTCACCCCCTCTCCCCCCCCCCCTCCCTCCCTCCCCATCCCCCCCCCCTCCCCAACCCCCCCCCCAGCTCTCGCCATACCCCCAATAACCTAACCTTCCCAAAATGTTCCTGTCAGCGTGCTCACCTGTGCACGTACAAGGACAGACACACACGGACACGTACGTACACTTTCCGGTGTCTACTAAGTACACATCTACGTGCAAATGTCCCCATTATATTCACGTTCTCTATTATCGCCCTCTGTATGTACCAAAACGCACATAAACATACACGCAGTCACATGTATGTATGTATGTATGTATGTATGTATGTATGTATGTATGTATGTATGTATGTATGTATGTATGTATGCTCGCTCAAACACCCATACACGCACGCTAAAGACTCTTTTTTTCAACCTTTTTAACAAAAATTTCTCTGTCGCCAGTACATAATATTTCTACCAATCAACTGCACACATTTTATCGGTTAGGTCCACTTAATTACTAATAGGCGCGCGCACTTTGGTACTAACGAGAGTAGTTACTATCCTCCTGAGAGTACAATTGTATACTATATAAGCAAATTCCTCCCCCCCCCCTCACCTCCACACACACACACACACACACACACACACACACACACACACCACACACACACACACACACACACACACACACACACACACACACACACTTCCAAATATAAAAGCGAGTGTCATTTTTCCTTTGCCTCGAGTCTCTTGCAGGAGATTTGATGCACTCGGACACATGGGTTTTTATTAGAGAAGTGACAGTCTACAATATAGTGAGAGTGTGTGTGTCAACATGTGCAGCTGGGGGCGCTGGACACACCCATAGCTTTAGTCGACTGAGGGTCAGATTGGGTTCCATGTGGCCTTACTGTGTGGCCCTTCTCACTGAGGGGGAGAGAGAGAGAGAGAGAGACGAAGGAGGGAGTAAGGGTAGAATACTGTGAGAGTATGAGAGGAAGCAGAGAGACTAAACAAGAAGAGGATAGCGGAAATCAACAGTCATGTAAGGAGGAAAAAAACACATGTAAGTGGGAGTCGTGAGACCAAGCACTGATATAGACAACATAAGCACTCCCAAATCTAACACCTGCAACATGTGTGTGTGTGTGTGTGTGTGTCTGTGTGTGTGTGTGTGTGTACTGAAGACGCCGTACCGTGGAGAGAGAAGGCCGTTATTATATTAATGTTGAGGATGGCGGGCAGCAGCAGCACGTAAAGGGATGGTCAGTAACCCTCGGGGTGTTCCAGGGAAGAGGTGGGTGTGGTGTGCACGAAAACTCGTTCAATTAGTAAACATCAGTTAGGTGCTCCATTTGATAGATTAGGGACGCGTGCCGGCATGTGTGTCTGGGTCTGAATATGACTCCTCGAGACCCAGGCAGTGAAGAAACTTAATAATAAATTGAATCTTGATTTGATGAGTCTGATTCACCAATGTGTCATAATGTTTCAGCAACTCAAGTGTTGATGCTGTGGACACACTAATGAATCATAAGTGTTGGACCAAGCTCTCACAAGTCAAGCCTGGCCTCGAGCTGGCCCTTGGGGGAGTAGAAGAACTCCCAGAACCCCATCAAGCAGGTATATGTAGAGCTTTACTGACAAGTAAAATGCTCTACATGCTCTACATGTCCCCCGGAATGTTTCCTCGTGTATTTAGTGAAGTGGTTTTTTTTAACATAATCCTACTACACTTCACTTTACGGTGTGATGGCACTGGTTGTATACAGACCTGCAGCACCGGAGAACGAGGCGCAGTGGCCCTGGCACCTTGTGGCACCTGCCACCTTGCAGTCGTGAAACACTCCGGTGTGTGGTTAATACTGGCACTTGTTGTCTTCCGAGTCACGGCGGTGGTTAGTCATTCCATCAGTTAGGTCCTATAAGACGGCGTTGTACAGGACTGCACGACTGGATGTTGATCACAAGGGAAGGCTTACATCAGGTGCACACTCGTCTCTTTGCAGGCAATACCTGCCTCCTCACAGACAGACAACACCTGCCTCCTCACAGACAACACCTGCCTCCTCACAAACAACACCTGCCTCCTCACAAACAACACCTGCCTCCTCACAAACCACACCTGCCTCCTCATTCTGTGACACAATTCCTCCAGCACACCGAAGTTGTCTTTGATAGCAACATTGGCAGTCGACACCGCGTAGTATTTCATTAACCGGAATGGTCTGCCTGTCAAAAGAAATCATTTACCTTTCTGGAAAATGCAAAGGACAAACAACATATTGTTTGTTGGGAGCGCTGGAAATAAATGACTTCATAATTGGGTTCTTTTAGGTGTTCACCAGATTTTTGGTCTTGAAGAACAGTGACTAATTGATGGTGAGTGAATCTTAGGTGGAAAAGGT
The DNA here is from genome assembly GCF_020424385.1 of Procambarus clarkii. Lineage (NCBI taxonomy): Eukaryota > Metazoa > Arthropoda > Malacostraca > Decapoda > Cambaridae > Procambarus > Procambarus clarkii. The sequence continues at coordinate 4,334 of NW_025564650.1, read as the reverse complement.
TAATTAATATAACAAAAATATTGATCTCTTTTAACCGGTTCGTACGTTGGATTGGTTGATTAGACCTTCAACTATTAGGCCTGATGAGCCACCAGGAGGCCTAGCAAGAAACGGGGCCGCGGGGATCACTGATCCTCGGAATCATCTCAGGGTAGACTTAATCTAGGTTCAAGGTATAAGGGTAGACTCAAGGTATAAGGGTAGACTCAAGATAGACTCTAGGTATAAGCGTAGACTTAAAATAGACTCGAGGTATAATTCTTGAAAACGGAGAATGTAAACCAGCCATACACTGTGTGTGTGTGTGTGTGTGTGTGTGTGTGTGTGTGTGTGTGTGTGTGTGTGTGTGTGTGTGTTTCCCACAAGCGCAATATCTCAAACATTTCCACCAAAGCTTCCGATGTTTCGGGAACACCTTGCTGTTCCTTCTGACAACTCTGTGCTTCTGGAGTTCACACCACGACTCGGACCACCAGGGAGATCTTACCACACACACACACACACACACACACACACACACACACACACACACACACACACACACACACACACACACACACACACCACACACACTCTCTCTCTCTCTCTCTCTCTCTCTCTCTCTCTCTCTCTCTCTCTCTCTCTCTCTCTCTCTCTCTCTCTCTCTCTCTCTCTCTCTCTCTCTCTCTCTCCCGGACCCAACACCGTCGGTATATTGCTGCACCATGAATGGCTGAGAAAAGTACGTGACGTGATCCAGGTGGTGTCCCTGGCCTGGCTGCCTTAATCCTGCCCCCACTCCCCCATCTCTCTCTCCCTTCCTCCCCTTCCTCGGCTGGCTGTATTGTATAGCCTGGTAGTCTCTGGCTTGGGTGTATTGTATAGCCTGGTAGTCTCTGGCTTGGCTGTATTGTATATCCTGGTAGTCTCTGGCTTGGGTGTATTGTATAGCCTGGTAGTCTCTGGCTTGGGTGTATTGTATAGCCTGGCAGTCTCTGGCTTGGCTGTATTGTATAGCCTGGTAGTCTCTGGCTTGGGTGTATTGTATAGCCTGGTAGTCTCTGGCTTGGCTGTATTGTATAGCCTGGTAGTCTCTGGCTTGGGTGTATTGTGTAGTCTCCGGGCTGGATGTGTATGGTCTCTAGTTTGGACATGTTGTATAACCTGCTTGTCTCTGGTTTGGATGTATTCAGTAGCCAGGTAGTCCCCGAAATGGTCGTATCGAACAGCCCGAGTACGTATTGTATAGCCTGGTAGTCCCTAAACCACCAATGGGAGGTTTGTATCACGTCCAATCTAGGTATGTTGTAACACTTGCTACCACTGTAACACCTACCGGATACCACTGTACCACTGTAGGTTTACACACTAGTGATCTTAAGAATATTTCCTTATACAGTCTAAAGAATACAGTTGAGTGTGACCCTGTACCACTAGTTTCACACAGAACCAATGGTACGTTCAAGGAAATACTTAATCTCAATTTATAGGAGAAAACGGCTGCCACCCCTCCATTACACATTGGGTTCTACAAGAGTACTGATAATTATTAATTAGGGGATCACCAGTGGTTCATGGGGAAAACCACCGCGCTCTGTTGACTTAAGTTACTACCGAGAGATTCCTTCGTTCGATGAAATCACTTACTGCCAGTTATGTTACACAATTTAATGCTGGAGAACCTGGGAGGTTCACACAAGGAGGTTCAACATCCTTGATGACACACGGGAGATGACAATGGGTAAACTAGTGACACACAAAGATGGAAATTTAACAAGATTTTATTAATCAGAATTATGGCATTCACCACAAATTCCTAAGTCACCTGCACTGGCAAAATGGTAAGTAATTTAAACATGGAGAATACATCAGAGATATCATACATTACCTTGGACGTCTGCCTCTCACACCTGGCGACTCTCACACCTGGCGACTCTCACACCTGGCGACTCTCACACCTGGCTCTGATGACACAGCCCTCCAGTCCTTCACTCCCCCAGGCATCCTAAATGTTATCACCACACACTGGGGGTGTATACCTGAAAACTGCCCCCCAGCTCATGTCAGCTGGGGGGAAGGGAAGGGAAGGGAATTGTCGGGAAAGCACCAAGCCATGACGACTATATAGCACTGGGAAGGGATCAGGGTAAGGATTTGGGATGGGATTGGGAGGGAAGGAATAGTGTCGAACCACTTGGACGGTCGGGGATTGAACGCCGACCTTCATGAAGCGAGACCGTTGCTCTACCGTCCAGCCCAAGTGGTTGGACAGGTGGGGGGGGGGGGGGGGAGGGTGGAGTTGTTGCCACGTACCAGTTGAAGGCCTGACCCACATGCATCTTGAAAACATCACACTTACCATTCTTTAGGAATTTTTAATTAAAGCTGTCTGACTACAGTTATCCCAAACTATCTCGTAACTAATGGGCTTGGTAAAAACTCTTATCTCGCGTTAATTTGAGGTAAAGCAGCATCCTATAGGAATTTTTCTATTAAAAGTTGTTTGACATGCCTCTTAACTAATAGAGGGCAAGGTCACCTCCTAACCCGTACACATCTCAAGGAGGGGAGGGAGAATTAAGAAGGGGTGAGAAAGGGGGGGGCAATGAGAGAGAGAGAGAGAGAGAGAGAGAGAGAGAGAGAGAGAGAGAGAGAGAGAGAGAGAGAGATTGTCTTGGTTGATACAATGTAGTATGGGCCTCGTTACAAACATCTGTACCATACCTAGTTTCCTTATGTGCTTACTTAGTGAGGTTGGGACTCCACGACGGAGCTGCGTTTTCTAAGACTGGTCTCACGTAGATGCTCTGAGTGCCTCCTTATTGAGCCTTGTTTTCTTTTTTATCACCTTCAGTTGCCTTCTTAGCCGTCAATACAGACAGTCCTCCTAAAATGATAATACTTAAAGCAAGTATTTGATCCAATGTACCAATATGTAGTTTTCTCCCACCAAAAAGTTCAAATTGTTTAGTACTGAATTGGTCCAAATTGTATTCTCTTCAATACGACATTAAACTGAAGAAGATAACCTTACCTGTATTTGCAATTCTAGGCCTACACACGCTGTCTTAGGCCTAATACAGTACATATATGTACTGTATTAGGCTAGGCCTAGGAATGTGTAAGTTTAATTTTAGCTTTTTTGTCGGATTTTTTTTAGATTAAAAGTACAAAATGTGAACCTTTTAGAGGTCTTTCACTATATATTGGCACTTTGGACCAAGTAGTTGCTATAAGCACTATCATCTTAAGAGGATACCTGGTTGATGGGGTTGTGGGAGTTCTTCTACTCCCCAAGCCCGGCCCGAGGCCAGGCTTGACTTGGGAGAGTTGGGTCTACCAGACTGTTGCTTGGAGCGGCCCCGCAGGCCCACATACCCACCACAGACCTTAGCGGGCTGCGCTAAGGTCGAATGAAAGTAGGCATCTTGTTCCTCACAAACTGTTGCGTGTCTTCGTTCTCTCTTGTTTAGTCTGTGTGTCATTATTCACGGTCGTTTTTGTGTCGTGAGTACGTGCTTGTGTGCTCCCCTGTTTGTGCCTGCTAGGTCGAGTTATAGCTCTTGGACCTCGCCTTTCGAGCCGCTGGTTGTCTAATGTAATGACTCGTGCTCTGTTACTTTTATCATATAGTCTTCAGAAATTATAACTTAACTTTTCTTCTACAACTTGGTAATTTAGTTGTACAAGTTGTAGAAACATTCTCACATCTCTGTGACTCGTCTGATTCTTATGGTTTCGTCCATGTCAGTTTATTTTATTGGTAGTCATTTTGAACATTCTCTTTTTCAACTCTGCCGACCGTCCAAATGGTTGGGCACCATTCCTTCCCTCCGTCCCATCCTAAATCCTTATCCTGACCCCTTCCAAGTGCCGTATAGTCGCAATGGCTTGGCGCTTTCCCCCCTGATAGTTCCTTTCCTTCCTGCCTTTTTCCACTCTGTCAATTCCTCAAAATATTTTGTATCTCTATCAGGTCTCTCTTTTCTCTCCTTTTCTCTAGCGATGTCAGGTCTAGTTCTTTCTATTTTTCTTCATACTCCATCCATCCCAATTTCGGGACGAGATTCAATGTAAACCTCTGAAGCTTTTATTATTATTTTTTTTAGATCAGGGCTCCAAAATAGGATTGCATACTCTTAGACTTGTCTCACGTAGGTGGTGTGCAGAGAACTAATGCTTCCTCATTAAGGCTTCTGAGCGATGTTCTGACTTCCCATTGTTGAGATAATGTAATCCTATCTATATGTGCCTTCGGAGTCAAGCGTGCCTGCGTGTGTGCGTGTGTGCGTGTGCGTGCGACCTAGCCAGAACATATTCGTGTCATTTTATCAAGAAACACGTGGCTCCGAACT
>NW_025564649.1:0-34839 GCF_020424385.1 Procambarus clarkii | reverse complement strand
AGGCCATCATCAAATTCTATCATGCAATAGAATTATTCAAATTATCAAACAAAACTCACATATTATACTAACGCTAACTCGTAACAAAATTCTAAATCAATTAAAAAAAAATTAATTAAGGCCAAGCTCAAATATTTTTGTTTAATTGACAGGAGCATGAGAAACAGCTTTTAATTACAGGAAAGTATCCAATGGCCTGGTCTCGTGTTTTTTCTGGGGATCACGTCCAATATTCGCTGTTGATCAGGCTTAATAATATTGTGAGGTATAATAATATGCAAATTCTTTTTCAACCGAGGGAGGGAGATGGTACAAGTTTTGCTATTATCTCTGGGTATGTGAAGCCCAAGTGTTGCGACCGAGGAGGAAGGAGGAAGAAGGAAAAGGAGGAGAAGGAAGAAGAGAAGGAAGAGAAAGGCAAAATAGAAGAATTAACACAACACGGAGGTAAGAAGCCCACCATTGTGGAAATAGAAGCATCACCAATTAAATAAAAAATGAGTTAATTAAACTATTCGTCTAATAAATATTATAAATAATATTTGTTACCGAAGAACATCATAGATATTACTGTTATTAATTACGTTGTCCTTCAGCTCAACTACACCAACTCATTATAAAAGTTTTGATCAATTATAAACTCGTTGTGAACTCTAATATTGTTAACGGGAATTGAAACCTCGATATATGCATTAGCAATTGTTGGTTTATTATGCATGATAAATTAATTGCAGCATTTGGCATGGTGTGCAATTTAATCAATACATTTTCTTGATCGAAGCGAGAATCGACGACTGTTCTGGACTACTGTATTCATACTTTCATAAAATGTGACAGTGGTCTGACACTGTCACATTTTTAATCACGTGTTTATTTTCGTGACACACACACACACACACACACACACACACACACACACACACACACACACACACACACACACACACACACACACACACACACACACACACACACACACACACATATATATATATATATATATATATATATATATATATATATATATATATATATACATATACATATACATATATATATGTGTGTGTGTGCATATATAATATAATTCCAGCATTGTTATCGATTAACGCTAAAATATATCCATTTCTAAAAACAATTTTGTATTTTTTTTATCTGGACAAAATTCAGTTTGTTAATTGAAGAAACTTTTCGATTAACTTAGGTGTGGGCGCCTTAGGAGCGGGGGTAAAGATCACATCGACAAGCCCAACTTAAAGTAAACTTGGCCTAAGTCGCTGCCAAGTTTGTTAACTTTACACTGGCTTGTTCCCGAGCCAAAAACTCGTCTGGAGTCTGAGCAAGAGACGTGTGGAGAGTTTCCTTAATCTCCTGCAGGTGTTGAGGAGAAGTCTCGATTTGATATCATTTATGGAAACGAAATAACTCGATTTCTCGATCCATCTACATGGGATGTAAATATGTGTATTCAGTACACATATTGGTACTAGACATCCATCAGTCTCAGGAGACTATGGAGTTGCGGTCTGGTTGTCGGTCTGGAGTGGCCTCTCCAGGGCGCAAAGCTATGGTAGGTTGATAAGGGGAAGAAGCTGTTACCCATGCACCAGGTTTCCTCCTCCTCTCTGCGGTGCCGGAAGTCTCCAATGGAAGGGCAAATGCCTCTACACATACAATCATATATATTCGCATGTTACCTTGAGGTGCTTCCGGGGCTTAGCGTCCCCGCGGCCCGGTCGTCGACCAGGCCTACATGTTGGACATAGTTATATAGGGAAAACATTATAGGCTTGAAAACAAACAGCACGATATGAGGTGACAGTCGAATCTTGTTGTAGAAATATATATATATATATATATATAATATATATATATATATATATATATAATATCTATATATATATATATATATATATATATATATATATATATATATATAAATATATATATATATATAAATATATATATATATATATATATATATATATATATATATATATATATATATATATATATGTATATCACGAAAATAAACACGTGATTAAGAATGTGACAATGTCAGACCACGGAGGAAAAATGAAACAGGAATTTCTTAAGTACTTTCGTATATTAAATACATCTACAGAAGGATGTATTTAACATACGAAAGTACTTAAGGAAATTCCTGTTTCATTTTTCCTCCGTGGTCTGACATTGTCATATATATATATATATTATATATATATATATATATATATATATATATATATATATATATATATATATATATATTATATATATATATATATATATATATATATATATATATATATTATATATATATATATATATATATATATATATAAATGTGAGGTGGAAGGTCGGTCTTGGTCTTGAAACCGGCAGAATATACTCAAGTCTTAACATACTGCTTATAGGTGAATGAGTGTTTAACATGTAGTGCTTCGGCTATTTCTGATCTTCTATTGTTGTTGCGTGTAAAGGCAGATGGAAAAAGTGGGAACGGTGTCACGTGTATAAATGTGAGGTTCCAAATGAGGAATTTCAACTTGAAATTCAGAGAGCTGTATGTCTAGAGAGACAGGAAGCTGACACAATGAAAATTCCGTCTAGGGACGAAATGGTTTAGTAAACTCACGTATATATAAAATAGTCTTCTCTACCTTTTTTTTGGCTATAAACAGCCAAAAACACTTTGTCATATGAAAATTTTGAAAGGCTTTCTCTGCAATAATTCACAATTTCAAGAATAGGTGAAAAAGGAGAGAAAAAGAGACTGGAAGAGATGAAGAAGTTAAAAAAAAATAAAAGGAACGGAAAGAACGAGCTAAAAGGAAAGGAAGGAAAGGAAATGACAAAATAGCGAATCAAATTTCTCTTCTCCAAGACACAACTGAATTATCACCTTCCAAGAAACAGGCTTCATAAAATCTTTTCATCAATAACCAACAAACAGCAGCATTGAACAAACAACATTTATATTTTTCAATCTGCTCTGGCCAGCTAAATGAACTCGACATTATCAACAGATTTAATTATTACATTTATGTTAATTAAAAAAAAAATGGTGAACTGTCAAGGGGGCTGAACTTTGAACATGTTATTAAAATAATGCAATCTATCTATTTACTAATGTTCAATGACTCAATTTGATAAATTATGTGTGCCAGATAAATCACTCATTTCGAAGTTCAAAGCGCGTTTAACAAATGTTCTTCGGTCGTTAAATGTGAACATATGAATATTGCTCTCTCGTTAAGCATACAAAAATCAATTGTTTGTAATTTATTATTGCAAGGAATAAATACATACACTTAGACATACACGCATTTATAAAACATACACCTATACAAGACAAATACCATACAGCATACAACATTAACATACTAACACACACATCACTTTACTGACCCAAGAGCCGAAGCTCAACCCCCGCAAGCGCAACTAGGCGAGTACAGATGAATAAGAAAATCAATCCGTCTTCCTAATAGAACGTCGCAATTTGACGTAAACTCTTAGCTAAAAAATCGTCGTACTAGAAAATGGTAGCTGATCACAAAATTAACGTACTGTCTCTGTTTTTGTTTTGGGTCCTCTGATAGGGTAGGATAAGGGGCACTTTAGAACTACAATTTCTTGACGTAGGGAAGTCTTAGGAGGACGGGTTGAACACACACACACACACACACTAACCATAAACCCCACCTTAATCCTCGTTTTGTCCCTCTCTCTTCTCTCCTCCTTCTATCCATCCCCATTCACAGTTCTCCATGTCCACCCGTCTCCTTGTTCTCTCTCTATCCCTTTCCGTCTTCTCTCTTCCTTGCTCTCAACCCACAAACTCTCCACCTGTCACCCTTCCTCTTTCAACCTTCTCTTCCGCGCCCTCGCCTCTTCCTCTGCGCTGTAATCCCCCTCCTCTCTAATCCCTTCCCCCTCCCCCCTTCGACGACAGAGAGGGCAGCTCCACTGCACACATCACTGTTATCGTGGCAATATTCGTGACAGCAATTTAATCAATCAGGACAGAGGTTGCTCGCTCTTGATTTCCATCCGTCAACCCTCGTCGCGGATTGATGGGGCGAGCGATTTATTGTTATTTGGTTCATAAGTGACGCCTGAAGGGGGGGAAGAGGGGAGAGAATGGGAGAGAATAGAGTGAGAGAGAAAAGGAAGAAGGATGAGAGACAAGTGTGTGAAAAAGGGGGAAGGCAAACACGTGAATGCAGGAAAGAAAAGGAGATATGGAAGGAAAAAAGGTAGCGAAATGACCAAAATGAGGTGTATCAGAGAATGGAAAACCCCGAAGGAGGGTAGAAACTTAAGGAAATGAAAAAGGGTATATAGGATTAGAGAGGGAGAAGATGTAAGGAAGGTAAAGCAGTGAGAATGCCAAGATACACGAATACTATGAGAGAGAGAGAGAGAGAGAGAGAGAGAGAGAGAGAGAGAGAGAGAGAGAGAGAGAGAGAGAGAGAGAGAGAGAGAGAGAGAGAGAGAGAGAGAGAGAGAGAGAGAGAGAGAGAGAGAGAGAGAGAGAGAGAGAGAGAGAGAGAGAGAGAGAGAAGGAGACTGAATACTGAAGAGAGAAATCCAGAACACCATCCACTCTCTAATATGGATACCTGACAACAACAGCAAAAATAAACCTTTACAATACAAATTTCAGATGAAACATAACAGAAGGTTTTCTCACCAAACATCCCTTTCTCTAGCAGATTCCTCACTCCTACCCCCCCTCACTCCACTCCTTCCCCTTCTCAACCCTCTTCAATCTACTCCCTCCTCACTCCATTCCCTTCCCCCTCACTCCTCTCCTCTCACTCCATGAATATGTCATGAGTTATATTCACAGTTATTATTCAATGAATGTTAATGCTAATTGCAAATTATTTATGTAATACAAAACACATTAACGCCATGAAATAATTAGATCAATAATACATTGGCTGGTTCCTTATCTCTGCTTGATAACATCTCCCTTAAATAACATGCAAATCATTGCTATCTAATCTATCCGAAGTTTAAATAAATTGTAATATGAAGGGAGCTTTTGATAAATGGAAATATTTCTATCATTCAGAGCGCAGGTAAGTTGCATGTTTTAAAAGGATGTATTTTATCTCTCCGGGGTATGTGGAGGCCAGATGACGTATTATCCATGGTATGTAGCGGCCAGATAACATGTATTATCCAGGGTATGACCCCGGATTAATATGTAATTTAATTTCGTCTATGACTGTGCGGCCAAGGTATATTAATATTTTATGAATAGCAATACGATAATCCTGTTCATTATTTAGCCATTTATATGCCTTTGATTCCATATTATATGGCTATACACATGAGCTATCAGGCCACAGGTATGAGGTATTAGGCAAGGGGAATAAGGTATCAGGCCACAGGTATGAGGTATCAGGCAAGGGGAATAAGGTATCAGGCCACAGGTATGAGGTATCAGGCAAGGGGAATAAGGTATCAGGCCACAGGTATGAGGTATCAGGCAAGGGGAATAAAGTATCACGCCACAGATATGTGGTATCAGGCAAAGAGTATTAGGTATAAAGCCTCAAAGAAATAAGACCAAGCCTACCTAACTTATTATAACCTAACCAAAACTAATATAACTAAGTCAGTAATTCATATTTTTAATATAATTATATTAACTCAAATAAATCAATTGGAAATAATTTAAAAAAATTTAACAAAAATCTTTCTATTTGGGAAATCGAGCCTTGCATACTTTGCCAAGTAGTGCGTTCTGGCTATTAGGTACATTATATTATAAATAAATACTTCCTTACTTCTTTATTAGGTTCCAACATATATCCTTTTCTCTTTGTTAGTTCAGAAAAATATATCTACATCTTAGAAAGTTGCTGTAAGTCCCTGTAGGCTGAGGTCTAAAGATGCAGTTCTTTGCAGGCGATGAGTCACAATAACGTGGCTGAAGAATGTTGACCAGACCACACACTACAAAGTGAAGGGACGACGACGTTTCGGTCCGTCCTGGACAATTCTCAAGTAATCTTCGACTTGAGAATGGTCCAGGACGGACCGAAACGTCGTCGTCTCTTCACTTTCTAGTGTGTGTGGTCTGGTCAATATGCAGTGCTTTTATTATTAACACAACTCAAAATTCCAAATAATGAAGTGGAGAGAAATAGGCCACCTCTCATTCAAAACAATTTAACCTAAAACCTCTTACTCAACTATTCCTGTAAAGAGAATATTATACAATGACCCAAGGGACTTAAACCCACATAACTACATAATTAAAGATGCAAATCCCCACAAAAAGTCGACATTTAAACGCCAAAAAAATCTAAAAAAATGTACAGAACACAAACGATAAAATTGCAGAGCACAGAGCCACACAACACAAACAACAGAATAACAAATCACAAAACTATACAACTAAAACAAACAAGTACACAAAAACTATCTATAGAGCATCATGACACAAACCACAAACCCCAAAAATAGCTACGAAACACTTTAAACTATATTGACCGCTACAAACCATTTCAGTTAAATCACAAAACAGCAAAACAACACAAACCACAAACAATGCCACAACACAATACAACACAAATCACAAACAAAGACACAGAGCAATACAAAGCCCCATAGCAACACAAACAAAGCCACAGCTCAACACAAACAGAGCCAGAGAAAGAACAACTCAAACCACAAACAGAGCCACAGAAAGAACAACTCAAACCACAAACAGAACCACAGAACAACTCAAACCACAAACAGAGCCACAGAAAGAACAACTCAAACCACAAACAGAGCCACAGAAAGAACAACTCAAACCACAAACAGAGCCACAGAACAACTCAAACCACAAACAGAGCCACAGAACAACTCAAACCACAAACAGAGCCACAGAACAACTCAAACCACAAACAGAGCCACAGAGCAACACAAACAGAGCTAGTAGAGCAAGCCTCGCTTGGAGGGCTATAAAGGCATAACATTGTGATGCCCCGAGCAAATATCCCCAGCTGACCCTGGCATGAACACATAAACCCTTAGTGAATGGATTTGTTGGAGAGGGGGGGGGGGTGAAGGGGGAAGGAGTGAGAGGGAGGGAAGGAGGAGTGAGAGGGGGGGAGGAGGAGTGAGAGAGAGGGAAAGAGGAGTGAGAGGGAGAGAAGGAGAAGTGAGATAGGAAAAGAATAGTGAGAGGGGGGGGGGGGGGTTGAGGAGGAGAAAGAGGAGAGATGAGAAAGGGGCGGAGAAAAAGATGGTGATTGAGGAAGAGTAAAAGAAGGAGGAAAAGAAGAAATAGGAATAATTAAGAAAGGCAGGAGGAAGAGAAGCACGAAAAACCAGAAGATTGAAAATGGAAAGCAGGAGAAGAAGAAGAATGAGAATGAGCAAAACCCGGAGGAAAGAAAAGAACAGAGAAAGCAGAAGAGAAAGATCAAGTTGGAAAAGAGAGGGAGTTAGAGGAGAATGAAGAACAAAAAGAGATATAATAGAATGGAGGAACAAAGATACTATGATCTATTTGACTATTGATACTATGATCTATTTGACTATGCACAGTAGCTGTCCCCCTTGAGAGCTACTGTGCATAGTTCGGCACAGTGCAGACTAGCACTGACTGTGGCACCTGACAGCTGGGTGGACAGCGCTTGGGATTCGTAGTCCTGAGGTTCCGGGTTCGATCCCCGGTGGAGGCTTTGACAAATGGGCAAAATGTTTCTTTTACCCTGATGCCCTTGTTACCTAGCAGAAAATAGGTACCTGAGAGTTAGACAGCTGCTACGGGCTGCTTCCTGGGTGTAGAGGCCTGGTCGAGGACCGGGCCGCGGGAACACTAAGCCCCGAAATCATCAGAAGATATCCTCAAGATAGCACATCCTATTTAATGTACGGATCTATAGGATTTAATGTACGGATCCATACGATTAAATCGTATGTACGGATATATACGGATAATAGGATGATATCAGGCATCCCCAGCACTCTAAAGGGTCAAGTGTGAAGCGGATATACGGTTTCGCCTACGATAACCGGCCGAAAATTTACTGTGCTGAACCAGAGTTTCAGAAAGGAACGTAATTTGAATCATTTTTGTATTCCTATTGAACATTGTCCTTTGACAGTGTCAATGTTCAAGAAGAACAGGAAGGAGATATTGGCTGTGTAATTTAGAGGAAAAAAAATAAGTAAATTGGCAGAATATTATCGACATATTTTGCTATTTCATACTAATTCTTTGAGTGTTTCTAATTGTTAAAAAAAAAACAGGCTGATAATATTTAAATCCAAATATTATTGGGGATATTGACTTTGTTTTTGTATTCACAAAGTCTGATTTGTTTATTGATTCGTAAATACAGTTAATCAAACTGTATTCGCCCTGTAAGCACTGCTAGGCGAACGTAGACTCACACACACACACACACACACACACACACACACACACACACACACACACACACACACACACACACACCCAAAGGAAGTGATGTGGTGGAGGCAGACTCCATACACAGTTTCAAATGTAGATATGACAGAGCTCAATAAGCTCAGGAATCTGTATACGAGAAGATTAACGATTGAGAGACAGGACCAAAGAGCCATAACTCAACCCCCGCAAGCACAACTAGGCGAGTACAACTTGGTGAATACACACACACACACACACACACACACACACACACACACACACACACACACACACACACACACACACACACACACACACACACACACAAAGACACAAACACACTTCCACCTTCACTATCACTCCATCCCCACTCCCTCCCTCACTCCACTGTGCACTTCTATTTAATTTTCACATCAATGCCGACTTTCTCTCTCCTACAAATTCACTCTGCCTACACAAATCCCGCACTTTCTCCAACCCGCCTACTCTTCGGGGCCATGTTTTACATACCTCTCCTGGCACGCCCCAGGCCCATCAGCAACTGCGGCACTTCCTACATTCCTACACCTTCCTACCAGTGCCTTGCAACTCCGGCACCAGCATCCAGTTTGACGGTGAAGAACACGCACACATCCAATCTGCTCCTCCTGCATCTCTCTCGTTCTTCTCATTGCTTCAACGTTCATATTGCCACTTTGCAACAAATGGGGGAAAAAAAGGGTATCAAGGTTGGCTAGCTGTTGAGACAATATCTTTTCCTGGGAAACCGGCTCTTTGGAGTGTGAACCAAATACAAATTCGGGCGTTTCTCGGTTTTCTTTAAGCACCTACACACGAAAACATTGGACGACTGGCTGTTGGAAAGGTAAGGTGTTATGAATCGAAGCTCAGTCCTGTTAACTCTTACGAGAAAACAAAATAGGTGAGTGTTCTATTTACAGTGGAAAATCAAACCAGAGGTGAGATATGATGATTGATACGGATAGTGGATTCGGTACCCATCCAGTGGGTGGTAGTTGACCCCATACCTCTCCAGTGGGCGATAATGGACCCCATACCTCTCCAGTGGGCGATAATGGACCCCATACCCATCCAGTGGTCGATAATGGATCCCATACCCATCCAATGAGCGATAGCTGAAAAGTTTACAGAAGCACAAATAATAGACTCAGGAACTGAACCCCAAAAGTTTATTTAGTTAATCAGGTAACAATCTTGTATAGCTAGTTAAACAACTGAACAGGTCTAGAGTGTGATGTCAACAGTTGTTAGTGATTTGGTAGGAATTGAGGATTGTGTGGAACTTCCCGGATAACAAGGTTGTTGAGGTATATGATAATAATAGTGTCTGGAGGTGGTAGTTATCATAGATGAAATTAAGGGTAGTATTTGCGTTATCATGAGGCTATGCAGTGGGTTTTTGTTTTGTTTTTAATGGTCACTATTCAGTCTGCGCTATTGACGATAGATTATTACCCCGATTTTTTTCTTCCCCCTCTCTCTCTCTCTCTCTCTCTCTCTCTCTCTCTCTCTCTCTCTCTCCCTCTCCTATCTCTCTTTCTGTATTACCCTCTCTCATTGCCTTTTCCCTTTTGCTTGTCTTTTTCCCCGCTCTCCATCCTTCTTTCATCTGATAATTCCTTTACCTTCCCTTTTTTCCCCTAAATCCGCCCTCACTCATCTCCCACTCCTTCCCCTCTTCCACCTTCTATAGTACAGAATCAAAACTTTTCTCCTTCCCTCTCCGTATCATTCCCCACCCTTTCTTTTTCCTCCCATTCCTCCCTCCCCACTTTCTATTCCCCCTAAAAAGAATACTGTTACCAGAATGAGTGATGCAGAATTATAGCATCAAAACTCTACGGAGAACATATCCTGATTTCGTTTCACGCTGAAAATCGTAGAGGTCGCTATAAATGCCAATATTTCTTCAAATTTGGCACAGAAGCTGACCTCGACTAGCCTAGGATGTTCCCACCTCCATGATTCATATATATATATATATATATATATATATATATATATATATATATATATATATATATATATATATATATATATATATATATATATATATATATATATATATATGTCGTACCTAGTAGCCAGAACGCACTTCTTAGCCTACTATGCAAGGCCCGATTTGCCTAACAAGCCAAGTTTTCATGAATTAATTGTTTTTCGACTACCTAACCTACCTAACCTAACCTAACCTAACTTTTTCGGCTACCTAACCTAACCTAACCTATAAAGATAGGTTAGGTTAGGTTAGGTAGGGTTGGTTAGGTTCGGTCATATATCTACGTTAATTTTAACTCCAATAAAAAAAATTGACCTCATACACAATGAAATGGGTAGCTTTATCATTTCATAAGAAAAACATTAGAGAAAATATATTGATTCAGGAAAACTTGGCTTATTAGGCAAATCGGGCCTTGCATAGCAGGCCGAGTACGACGTTCTGGCTACTAGGTACAACATATATATATATATATATATATATATATATATATATATATATATATATATATATATATATATATATATATATATATATATATATATTTATATATATATATATACTCCCAGCATTTCACTTTTGATGTAGATTACTTAATGTTAGCGGAGTAATCCACGAAATACCACAGTGAACTAATCCGGATTGGCGAGTTTCTAATGGATCAAGTGCATCTGAAATGGGTACTCATCCAACTGGAAGGCTGATGCAACCTCTGGAAACGGGTAGCCATGGGTCTCGAACCACGACCAGCCTCGTCTCTTGGCTACGACTAGGTTGAAAACCATGTATTTATATCGGTACAATTCGCCATAATAAAATTTTGATAGAGGTTCGTTGACTGTAAATTTGAGTTTCATTTTGACTTCACTTATTTGGTTATGACTGACCTCGAATATTGGTTTTCAAACTGGGGAGTGTAGCTGTTTCCTCACTGTGATTAACACAGCTAATGCATCTTTTACTATCTACGTCTACTGCCACTCCTACTTCTACCATTACTACTACTACTACTTTTTCTACTACCACTTCTGCTACCACTACCTCCAATAGCACTATTACTTCTACTACTACTAATTCTACCACTAATTATCCTCATAATTATAGTTAAAAGTATTTAAAACATAAATGCTAAATGAACATTTAGAAATATTACATGTTGATTAATTACCCATTACATAGCAGTCTATAATATACTGTAAAAACTATGGCTTAAAAATTTGATATATAGCAAAGGATGAACAATAAAATGGACATACGTATTAGGGCAACATAACGATTTTTACAACAATTAAATTAGTATTCTTATTTAACGTAAATTCAACGATAAATAATGATCTAACGTGATATTAATTACAGTATATTAAAATTTGTCAATTAAATAATAAATCTTATATTGAACGTGAATATCGTAATTATTATTATTTTAAGTATTTTTATATATATATATATATATATATATATATATATATATATATATATATATATATATATATATATATATATATATAGTATATATATATAGATATATATATATATATATAATGCTTTTCTTCAATTGCTAAGGAAGTTAAAAAGTCAACTGTCCAAAGTACATTTTACAGTATATTATAGACTGACGCAAAGAGATGCGTTTCGTCGACCCTTGTCAACATTATCAAAGACAGAATTCAAGAGGATACAAGTGTTTGAGCAACCGGATATATAGTCAAGGATTAGGTGAAGGTGAAGCATCTTACATATGGGCCAATAAGCTCATTGCACCTAAAAAAAACTGTGTTTTCATGGTGGCTGGGGCAGTATATTAAATATTCCGTCGTGTTCACGAAGTTGGCAGAGAGTAATTTGGTGTCTGTTGACAGTTGGCTTGGTTTGTTTGATGAATATAATACCTCGCCAATATTCAATCAGCCATTGTCGCTTATTTTGTTGTTGTTTGTCTAGATATCTCTAGTGGTGATCCGGTGCCCTGGTCTTTCCTCATACGCCCTCCCCATCTTCCCCATATACATACCTCCCCATGTTATTTCATACACATCTCCCAGTCTCCCCCATTTGTGTCTCATTCGTCATTTTAAACTGTCTTCATGAGTATAAACATCTTTTCACCATCTACATTCCCCGCCCCACCACACACCCATCCCCGTGTCCTCTCCATCTACTTCAAACACAAATGCGCCGTTCCTTTGTTTTCTCTCTTCTTTCACACGCACCTTTTACTCTTTCTCTTCCCTTTCTGCTCACACCAGCTCCTTTTTCCCCATGTCCTCTCTCCCCATGCTCATACATTCCCTTTTCCCATCATTGTAATTTTAAGCTTGCAAATGCAAAATCTATCTTCTGAATATACGTTTTGAAAGTCAATATATGAACTGACTATAATTTCAACTTATGATAAAGTCTAAGGACGTAGGTCAGAACATTTCACATCCACAGACATCGTGACAGGACCATTAGGGCTGTGTGTAAATTATGTATGCCATGTATATTATATTACCGAACTTCAAATCCATGCATACTAATCAACTACTGAATACCCTCTAACGTCTATCAATTCATTCAACTGTTAATACAAAAAATATTTAACAAGGACACGTGTTCACCAAACGGCTTCCATATCCGAACACACATTACTGGTGTTCACATTAGAGCAGTCCGAATATGCTGAATTGTCCGGAGATTGGGGGAGCGGTAGATAGATAGTGCCTATTCTTCGTTAATAGTGAGAATTGGATAGTGGCTACATCCGTTCCTGGAGGAGGCGGAGAAGGATGTACATTTGCCATTGCCCACAAAAATTGTGGAATAGGATT
The DNA here is from genome assembly GCF_020424385.1 of Procambarus clarkii. Lineage (NCBI taxonomy): Eukaryota > Metazoa > Arthropoda > Malacostraca > Decapoda > Cambaridae > Procambarus > Procambarus clarkii. The sequence continues at coordinate 21,605 of NW_025564649.1, read as the reverse complement.
GTTCCTTGTTGTTGACATGATGGGATAGAGACTATTCCTCTTCTAGGTGGTTGGAAATGTGTTCCCTTCCTTTATGTGGTGGAAAGTGGTCTCTCCCCATCCCTGATTATGGTTGTAGTATCCGACCCCTTGTCCCTAGGGGCTAGGGGAGCGGTCCATACATCAACTCTGTCTGGAGGATCGGATGGGGGATAGAAGAGGGGTAGAGAGTGGTAGCCCAGGAGGGGGAAGGGATGATATAATAACCCCCCCCCTCTTTTGGTTATGTGGGAAGTGAGGGTGACTCTTTACTGTTTGTCTACTATCCTCCTTACATCATCCTCTTTACCCTATAAACACACGTACACACACACACACACACACACACACACACACACACACACACACCCCAACCTCTCTCTCTCTCTCTCTCTCTCTCTCTCTCTCTCTCTCTCTCTCTCTCTCTCTCTCTCTCTCTCTCTCTCTCTCTCTCTCTCTCTCTCTCTCTCTCTCTACCCCTTCCCCCTCCGAAGCCATTCCTAGAGAAAAGCTGCTGCCAGTACCAACACTTGTACCACTACCACAAGACACATTGCTCCCTCGCCGCTCTCCCGCTCTGGTTCACTCGACGCGTTCGTTCGGAGACATGATTTGTGTCTTCTGTCTGGCTTTACTATTGTCCTCCCCTCCCCCTCACCCGTCATTACTCAAAGTGGAAAAATAATAGGTTTCCAAACTTGTTGTGGCATTCTTTCATTCCCTTTTTGTCAACGTATTGCCACACAGGAAGATTTTTATGATGTGTTTCATTCCCATTAAAGCCTTAAACATTTGTATGAGGATTGAGAGGATTTTTTTATTTTTAAATTTAGATACAAACATCCTTTTCTCAGGTAATCCAAAGGTAGGAAACTCAGTACATTACTATTATTATTATTTTGGGTATAGTTAGCCCTAGGTTAGGTTAGGTGTTTGGGGTTATGTTGTCAAAGATGTGTGATTTCTGAACAGGCTAATGCATTCATAGATTGCAGATTCGTATTTGGGAAGTGAGTGAAGGACAACACGAGGAAAGTTCATTTGACATCAATTGTTACTTCAAAATCACTGTACTCACGACTTGAACTTAAAAAATCAGGGAACTGCATTAACTAATAGTTAACTACTAGCAAGTTAACTAGTTAACTATTAACTACTAGCAGAAACTGTGTACTGCATTAACTAGCATTTGTCCAATGTTCAGGAGGATTAGTAAGATTTAAACATATCCCAGAAAATTTAATTTCATTGACAAATAATTCGAGTGAAATGACAAATAAATGTCACAATGCTACTTCACATAAGCAAAATCAGATTTACAGCTTATCTAACCTCCCATAAAACTTCTAAATTTGCATACTCGTGAGCATAATTATATACATAGGTATTTAAGATTGAATTCAGGCAAATGGACAGCTTAAATAGCACTTTAGAGTCTTGATCTGTTAGTTTGCATGTATTCTTTTTTTCCTGTGCTCTAAGCATTGAATTTATAGAAAGATTTCCATTTTGTTTTTGTTACAATCACCGAATATAATCAAGTGAATTTTGCATCAATAGTATTTTTATGGTTTCAAGATGCTAAAGTCCAAAGTTATAAAATATTTGAGTCAGGAATTTAGTTAATGTTTTCTTGAAACGATAATATTAAGTCCTTTGTTTTCTATTAGGGGGGGTCTCAGGCAGTGCTTGGGTCTCTCTGAATCTCTCCATTTTCAAGATTTTTAAATATTCAGGAGACAGTATATGTGGTTGGCAACATATTGCCAATATTCGTTCAGTTACTTTTTGCACGTATTTCTGGTGGTAAGAGCGTCAAAATGGGTGTGGTCTTGGAAAAGGAATCATCTTTCTGGCCTTCAAAAATAGAAATTCCTGTTGGTAGTTTATTCTTGTGAGAGAGGGACTTGAGGATCATCAAACACGACGAAACTGCGACGTTGCTGCAACGTTCGAACAAGTTTTAACACCTAACAAGTTGTAACAACGTTCTAACATATCATAAAAACGATTTAACAAGATGTAACAACTTTATTACAAGTTGTAACAAGCGGAAACTAGTTACAGTTACGTTGTGTGTTTACAGGGCGACGAGCTAAAAATAATGGTTGTGATATTTTATTGATATAATTTCCTAGAATATAACTTCGTCATATAACTCCCAAGAATACTTATAAACCAGCAACATCTCTCAATTGGTTTCTTAAGAGATAAATCCCATTTGGCAATAAGATGAATATTATTAATGAACAAATCCACAAGGGGCCTTTGATTAGGATTCGAACCTATGCACTGAATGTTCCCAGACGCGCTCTCGTCAACTGTACCACGTCATGGTCCTCTCTCTCTCTATATAAGTTCGAACCCCACACCAAGACCTCTTGTGGATTTGTTCATTTGATATATAACGTTATTGTGTTTTCTGAGTGAATATGAATCATTATATCGACAAAATATTTTTAGTTACTATAATAAAGTATAAAAAGATGCCAAGAGCGTTAAAAAAATGCCCAAAAAAGCCGCTATTGACAAAAGTTTGGCAGATGAAGCTGAATGCTGACAGATGTTGGGTTCTGAGTTTAGTTAATTAAAAGAGAATTTCCAGATACCTGTTGAACAATGTTAAAATTTCAACACCCAAATGCAAGAAAGATCTAGACGTCATCACTTGAAGACAGCTTATACCTAAGCATCAGAGCATAGATATATATATACGGAATAAGGAAGTAGTTTAAGAAGCATTATCAAAAAGATATCATTATTTGTTTTTATTTATAATTTCCGTGTTCTTGTTATGACACATTTTATATAATTTAGTTTAGTTTTGGTCTCCATGCTACAGAATGGATGAGAATTAATTTGAATGCGTCCAGGGAAGGATGAGAAATTTAATCGCTGGAATGAACAATCTGTCTCATTCATGAGAAATTATGAGGTTACCTTGAGGTTACCTTGAGGTGCTACAGGGGCTTAGCGTCCCCGCGGCTCGGTCGTCGACCAGGCCTCCTGGTTGCTGGACTGGTCAACCAGGCTGTTGGACGCGGCTGCCTGACGTACGAATCACAGCCTGGTTGATTAGATCAGGTGATTAGGGGATCAGGATGAGAGCTTAATTCACATTCTCCAGATCTAGAAGAACGATGAATAAAGAGAGTAACCTGATTTAGGTATTAAAATGGATTAAACGGTATCCCAAAGGGGATGCAAACAGGGTTTTAAATATATTAAGGTAAAAGAGCCCGATAAACTGATTATAAATTGGAGGAATTTTGATTCAGAAAAGACCTGGGTAAATACTGGTGTGGACACACAGCGGTTGATTTATGGATCAACTTTCAACGTAATATAGTTGACATAGAATGGCTGGATTGTTTCAAGCGAAGGTTAGACACATAACCCTTGAGTCTGGTGGATTAAGAGGTGTCTCTTGTGGGCTAATACTGCTGCTTTTTGTATTTATAAGTTCTTATGTATCAATAACATTATTGATACTAATATTTACTCCAATTTTGAAAAAAATATATAACAGAAGTTAAAATTATACCCAAATACCCTAATTCCTTTTCCAGCCAATGACCTCCAGACGGCTATCCAAATATTTTGAAGCTCTCTTGCTTCGCTCTTGACTTAAGATATTTCGTACATTTCTGGACGCCATTTCAAAAGAAAACTCATTAAAACATTCCTTCTCCTACCCTTTCCGGTCTGTCTTTTTCATCTCTGTTTCTGCCTGTCTGTCTGTCTCCTTCCTCTCTCCCTCTCGCTCCTTTCTCTCTCTGCCTCTCTGTCTCACTCTCTCTCTCACTCTCTCTTCTTCCCACTTCCTCACTCGCTTCTTCCGCTTTGATGGTCCCTTTACGAATAAACTTTGTATTCACAAGCGGCGGACTGCCTGAGTGAATTCGGAGAGCTGTGGCAGAGTTTGAGAAGGCGTGAGGAAGATTGAGAATAAAATAGGTCGGTCGTGAGAGAGCGAGATCGAGAGCGAGAGAGAGAGAGAGAGAGAGAGAGAGAGAGAGAGAGAGAGAGAGAGAGAGAGAGAGAGAGAGAGAGAGAGAGAGAGAGAGAGAGAGAGAGAGAGAGAGAGAGAGAGAGAGAAAGAGAGATAGAATGCAAAAATAACAAGACTCCCGTTCACACACACAGGCCTTGGGTACGTGGAGAGGCTGAAAGAACATCATATTTCAGTGCTAAAGGAACAAAGACCCATAGGAGACATATTCACAACTTTCCAGATACTCATAGATTCTACACTGTATAGACAGTATTAATCACTTGAGTCCAAAAGATGGTACCCTTCATGTTTATTTATCACCAGAGGACCCACACCCCTAAGCAAATTGGGTCAGGAAAATAACCTGATGTACATGACATGAAGGAAGTCAAAAGTTTTATATGATTAACAAAATCCTTTCAAACTAAACAAAAAATCCGTGAAAACATTTTCCCAGTGTTTCTGTATTGCACTTTCAGAAACATGGATAAATATAGAAAACAGTGAACTATTAGCTGAATATCAAATAAATGGATTTAAGGCTTTTAATACAGAAAGACATATTAGACGTGGAGGGGGAGTAGCCATATATATCAGGGGAAAATTTGAAATGTTGTCTTAAAATGGGAATCAGAACTGAGCAACTGCCGTATGATAGGAATTACTGCAGTACAATAATGCATTCTTGGCGACCCGTTTTCTGGTCGCCTCAGGAATTCAACAATTATCTAAACACCAAGGAAATCATCCCGACTATTTGCTATATATTAACCAGGCCGGACTGCTAGCTATGGCAGTATGGAGAAAAGTAGTCAACCAGACCACACACTAGAAATTGAAGGGACGACGACGTTTCGGTCCGTCCTGGACCATTCTCAAGTCGATTGTGTCAAGTCGATTGCACAATCGACTTGAGAATGGTCCAGGACGGACCGAAACGTCGTCGTCCCTTCAATTTCTAGTGTGTGGTCTGGTCAACATACTTCAGCCACGTTATTGTGACTCATCGCCTGCAAAAGTAGTCATATTCAATGGAGTAGAAAGAGCCCTGCCGTTTGTGCTTATCAACTTTTGTTACGTCAATTGAGGCGCAACAATACTGCTTGTCTCAAGAAATGGAGACAGACTCAGCGAAACGGAGCAATTAACTGTTGACTTTAGAGAAATTGCCTCAACGCTACAATCGAAGGAATTGTCTTAGAATCTACAGGTAACTGTACTTAGAATCTACAGGTAACTGTAATTATAATGTATTTGTTACCTGTTATATATTTGTTATCTCTACTTGTTATAATCTACTTATAACAGGTAGATGAGCTTAGTGAAGCTTGTCCTGTCTCCTGCCTCGCTATTTCTAACCCTCCACAAGTACTTTCGTTTCATCACAAGCATTCCTAATCAGCTCGTCTTCCTAAGGTTTTCCAACGTCAAGATAATGTCGTATTAAAGTGCTCCTATCGTAACTTATCAGAGGACCCAAAACAGAAAACGGGACATTATGTCAATTTCGCGAGTCACTACCATTTTCTAGTACGACGATTTTTGGCCGAAGAGTACACGTCGATATACGGCGTCGATATATATATATATATATATATATATATATATATATATATATATATATATATATATATATATATATATATATATATATATCCCCACACTCCCACTCCACCCATCAACATCACACACACACTTATTCATCTGAACCTGCAAGAGGCCTGACGGCTGAGTGGTCAACGCTCGGTATTCGTAGTCCTAAGGGTCCGGGTTCGATCCCCGACGGAGGCGGAAACAAATGGTCAGAATTTCTTTTACCCTCATGCGCCTGGTCACCTAGCAGTATATAGATACCTGGGAGTTAGACAGTTGCTACGGGCTGCATCCTGGGGGGAATGTGTGTGTGTGTGGGGAAAAAAAGGTTGATTGACTGTTGAAAGGCGGGTCCAAAGAGCCAGAGCTCAGCCCTACCGCAAGCACAACTAGGTGAGTACAGCTTGGTGAGTACACCGGCCATCTTTCTTTTCGATGAATGACACGTAGTAGGGGAAGGCGGGGGGGGGGGGGAGGGTGACAATGAATAATTCATACCATCCAAGACCCATTCATAAATTAACGTCCGGGGTCTGGAAGAGTATTGTATTTTAAGAAAAGGAGTATGAGTACCTGAAGTAGAAATTTTTACAAACATGTTTATGATGTGTTTTGTTGGTCCAGTAACCCAAGGACCCTTTTACAGCCTTGGTGTAGATAATGTTTTAATCTGCCAGGTACGGATATTCATAAGGACTAGCCTGTAACGAGCCTTCAGAACGCTGATTCAACTGCTGCTTCCTTTTCCAGGAAAAGGAAGCCGTGTGTGTGTGTGTGTGTGTGTGTGTGTGTGTGTGTGTGTGTGTGTGTGTGTGTGTGTGTGTGTGTGTGTGTGTGTGTGTGTGTGTGTGTGTGTGTGTGTGTACACGCGCGTGCCTGCCTGCCAGCCAAACAGCGTGAATGGTCACTTAACCATAAGTCCCAATAAACACTTTGACCCTCCTCGAAAAATCGAACGCTGGCACCCTGGGATTGTCCTACCTGCTGCCCAGTAGAAATACCACACAACCATCCATGTAATTTAATGACTCTTATAGGGTCGGTGATGCCCAACACCTCACAAACAATCACCTCTCTACATATATACTCGTGAAAACCAAACGTTTCTTCAGATTTCTAGACGGAGACATCACTAGTCGATGGTAAAATGACTGATTTACTGAGGGAGGGTCCTCAGTTGATGATGATGATGATTGGAAACTCTGTGTTGTGAGCAGCGAATCACTGCTGAATAGCAGCATCACTTTTTCAACAGCCACAATTCTTGTGGGTACAACAGCCACAGATTTTGTAGAATTGGACACAACAGCCCAAATGTTGCAGATGTGGAGAAGACAAGCCCAGATATTGTGTAAGTGGCTTGGTCTTTTGCTTAAAACTAAAATAAAAAACGAAATGCTTAAGCAATATATTTAATCGAGCTTTATTTGATAAAGAAAATCCTTACAAGCTAAACAAAAATCCGGGAAAATCTTATCAAAGCGTTAAGATAAGATTTTCGCAGTTTCTCTTCACTCTTACCAGCACTGCGTGCGATTTTCACTAGTGATTATAAGGTGTGCACAACAGGGTCAGGATTCATCACGTGTTTATACGTGTCCTTTTACGAAACCTGTACATCTTCGTGCCATTATGGTAGCTTCGGGCTAAATTCAACATATAAGCTTTTAAAGAGCGAGAGGTGATTGTCGAATTCCTAAGACGCAATTATTAAGAGAAGATGTACGAGTTTGTGAGTAGACTTTAATGAATAGCAAATACCTTGCAGAAAGCGAATTCATCGTGAATAGTGAACAAATTACAACAAATAAACACACACACACACAAGGAGCAAACATCTTACAAACAGCAAACACCACACAGAGCTGGCATTGTTAGCACTGAAAAAAAATCTCACATAAATTCTTCTGTGTAAATTGCATTTACATTTCCACCTTGTCACAAAGTGTGATATAAATCATCAGCATAGGAAAAAAAAAGGTTACTACTGCCAACCGTTTAATAAAAAGATTTTTTTTTTTTCCCCCTAGCATGCGAGCGATTTGATGTTTTCCTAAATTGGATTTCGCGTCTCCGCTTGATCCATAGCTCTTTACGGCTCTTGCAGACACGACAAATAGCTAGTGTGGCACCAAGAGTGTCATTTAATATTTGATGAGGTGCCATTCCTCGGACGAACAATATCTACCTTCTCGGGGTTCCATTAGAACCAATAATTCATGTTTTTGCTTTGCTGCGTGAAGGGACCAGCGGGTTTAAGGGGGTGACTATTAATATAGAATAACTCAGATTCTCTCCCTTGACATGTATTTTTAATCCCTTGACCACCCCACATCTCTTCTTCAGTCGACAAGGGTTCAGTACTCACCAAAACTTTGTCGTTTTAACTTGGTTTTGATTTTAACTTATTTGTTTTCAGCTAAGTTATTTTGATTGATTTTCCTCGTAAAATAATTTATGTTTTCTCGTTCACAAGGATGGAGTCTGATATTTGAGGAGTTAAAAGGGCACATCACCCGAAAACACATTGTATATTATTCTATAAGATTTTTTTTACGCTATGTATTTTTTAACTCTGAATTCCAATCGTTATATATTTAGTATATAACCAAAGTTTTGTTTGACTGCTTAAAATATCCTTACAAGCCTTATATATCCTTATATATATATATATATATATATATATATATATATATATATATATATATATATATATATATATATATATATATATATATATATATATATATATATATATATATATATATATATATATATATATATATATATATATATATATATATATAAGGGAGTACCACCTCTAGCTGGAAGAAGGGGGACCCATAGCCTCGGAGGAAACCACGCATAACGCATTAGAGGGAATGTTTAGATCCCCTCCAATACAGTTTCTGTGTGCTTTTCTCCTACCACCCCCTTCCTTTTTTATTTTTTGTGCTTTATTATGCATTTGATGGTTACAAGATATACATGGGTTGATACAAAAATAATAATGCAAAAAGGTGCTTAAAGGTTATGGATCTCTTGAAAAACACAACAATGGGAAACATTGATGAATGTCACAGACGGGTTCGATCATTGTTGCAAGTCAAACACTTCTTCGAATTCCTCTGAAGTTGGACTAGTGCCCAAGACGCAACAGGCATTTCCCTCTGAATCGCAACACTGAAGCGCTGGAACAAGAAACTTTTGCTCTCTGGTCTTTTGTAGCGCTGATCAATTTGTCCCCCAATTCCTTCAGGAACTTCAATGCACATTTTCCCCACGAACCGAGGGTCTCCGAGCCGATCGGAAGAAAGCTGTAGCAGTGTGCTAGACCTCTGTATTTAATAATTTTCTGCGATTCCCTGAAAGAAGCAGCACCACCGCTTTCACGTGTGCTGTAGTGGAGGTAGGTACTGGCCAGTGTGGCAGCGCACGTGTAGTCCCATACCACTTGCTTACCATCCTTCCAAGGTAGCAAGGTGACCCATCAGGGCGCTTCTGAGGGTCGTTAGGTCTGGATAAGTGTGGTTCTCTTTGTGCCGGATAGCGGGCTGTGGCGAGGCTCCTCTTGATGATGTCGTTGACTTCTTCATGTCTTGCAATTTTACCCTGTGATTTACGACATACCAGACCATGACGACCATATTGGTCTGCCATCGCAGTTCCGCAGATGCACCTATGTTCGGTGAGGATGGGGGCGATATATATATATATGGGGGATATATATATATATATATATATATATATGAGGTGTGAGTTTTCATTCGCATATAGTCCTGGGGACCATTCAGGCTTGTTCGCATATATATATATATATATATATATATATATATATATATATATATATATATATATATATATGGGGGATGAGGGGATGCTCGATGGGGGGATATATATATATATATATATATATATATATATATATATATATATATATATATATATATATATATATATATATATATATATATATATGCAATCATTTACTTGAAGGCTTGTACAATTCATGGAGTCAAATATATATACATGTCTAGAGAAGCCTACTCGGGTATTTTTGGGAATGTGTTCATATGTACACATATGAATTAGGATACTCAACAAAGATTGTAGAAAGAAGACTACAGTAGAACATTGAAGGATTGATGAGAAGATTTCACCTCTTTTAGCACTGTTGTGTTATATTCTTGTGTATTCAATTTGTTTAGATGCCTTAACCTTCTTGCCTCTGTGAGCACAAGATACATTTTACCCGTCTATTGCTACAGCAATATATAACATAAGTGGGAAATAATGATATGAGGGTTGCAGGTAGAACACATAAGTGCCTTTAGGAGAGAACCACCTGTGAACTCAAAGGTGCATGTGAGCACCCCACAACAGGTATGTGCTAAGGTGAGAGCCTGTGGTTTGTACTGAGTTGCAGAGCCACATCTCAGACCTGTTGATCTGAGATGTGGCTCCTCCATGCTAAGATCTAAGACGTTGCCGGGGTGATTTCCTACAGGTGTGAAGACGTAAGAGGTGTTTGGTAGAGGTGGCAGCACTGCTGTTTGCTGGCTGGTTTGTTGTTTTTGTTTTCAATTATTGCTACCAATTTAGTGGGTCCTCTCGTCTCGGTGTCTGGGAAGGTCCTCTTCTAGGTACTTGGGAATGTTTACCTCACACTCAGACCTAGGAATTGGGAGCGTCACTTCCAGCATCTGGGAACGCCCTCTGAACACTATCATGGAGTCTCCTTGTGTACCTGTTCATACTAGTGTCATTTCACCAGTACCTGCTGATTTTATACTGGCATGTCTACATGTACCATTCAAAACATTATTACAAACACTTGTACAAGGCCAGAAGTACAGTGAAAGTAGCTACCAGTTTATGGTACAGGATTTTCTTCCCGTGTCTGTAAATTTTCCAGATTATTTCTCGTTAATTTTATCTTCATAATCTGTAAATTCACAGGTATGATTTTCCCTGATTATATCCTTTGAAAATGTGCCAGAAGCGACTTTTTTTTTTTTGGTTGTAACAAATTATATGTATATAGGGGTTATATCTCAAAGTCGACAATAGACGGCTCCTGGAACGTCTGGAACGTGAATTTCTTAGCTATGGAATTACTTTACCGTATTTTAACGCAGAGATCGACTTAAAGAGAGGAGGGAAAAAAGGGTAAATGATCAAAAAAATTACCTTTGACTGGTCGCGATCACCCAAAGGCGTCGTAAGCCACTGATTGGTCACCGTTACCAAGGGTCCATTTGCGTATATCCCTTCCAAGATGCATACAATTACGGGGAAAATACTAACAATCAGAGGACCAGCGCGGAAAACAAAAATAGTAGGGGTTCGAGTTCTATATTTGTATAGTGCGTTAGGTAACCTTATGATTTGCCGGTGTATGGGTGAAATTGAGCGTTTCCGCGCATATTCGTGGTTATAAATCGTTTTCCATGGTCAATATTTTTATGCTTTGGGAAATTATGAATATTATACCGCAGGAAAATCACGAGAGAAATTGGTTGTGTGTGTGACTATGCAATATCACAAACGCAATAATTCTCCCTCCCACTCTCTCTCTGTCTCCCTTTCACACACACACACACACACACACACACACACACACACACACACACACACACACACACACACACACACACACACACACACACACACACACACACACACACACACACACACACACACACACACACACACACACACACACACACACACAACTACGTGAGAGTAGTGGGAAAATGGAATGCACTTCAGGAACAGGTTGTGGAAGCAAATACTATTCATTATTTTAAAACCAGGTATGATAGGGAAATGGGACAGGAGTCATTGCTGTAAACAACCGATGCTCGAAAGGCGGGATCCAAGAGTCAAAGCCCGATCCTGCAGACACAACTAGGTGAGTACAACTAGGTGAGTACACACACAAGCACTTCTGAAAATTAATCCCAAAATCCTGTTTTTCCTTATTTTGGACATTTGCATTGATGTCTTGACTTAAGATCCCCATTAATCAAGGGGATTAATAATAATAAACTTTGTAGAAAATCAATCCTTCAATAACTACCATTGTGTCTTAACCTTTAATTTTGGTCGCGTTATTGTTTTTCTTAAGACTGATTCTTCGAAAATAGAAGCAAAGAAAGCTTACACCATAGAATCATCAACGCCAGCAATGCGGTCATATTTACTCATATATTTACATTTATATACATGGGAGAGAGAGAGAGAGAGAGAAAGAGAGAGAGATAGAGAGAGGGAGAAAAACAATTCTTTATAAAGTGTGTTCTCCCCCCACATCAGTGCAGGGATTATCTGTCAGACAGGATCGCCCCAACCATTCCCCTTCCAGGAATCCAACCATACCAGTAAGGATAATCCTCACGCCAGCTGATACAATGATCCATCCCACCAGCCCGACCATACCAGCTAAAATGGCCCGTGCCTCAACTCCCAGTCCTGTCCAAATACAAGGGCAGATTTCCGCTTCACACGTCAGCCCCCCTAGTACCTCACTAAAAGCTGGAAGGCCTTATAAGGCAAGCTCTTGTCACCACCCTGAAACAAATCCCAGTTTTCCATATTCAGCAGGCGGCAGTAAAATAGCCAGCCTGCGCATATTTAGAGAGACTTACAATGCAACTCTGTAAGCTTTATGGAGCGACGCGCCCAGAGTGGGCATAATATAGTGGAATTTAATGCATGAATACGATGCTTCGGGCTTTGTCATTTTTTTCTTCTAAAGTTTGATTTGAGAACAGAAAGTATTAGCGGTTTAAGAAGTGGGGTTAGATTACATGTTGGCGATTTTTTTTTACCAAATCATTATAATGGGTCAATGATAAGAACGTCAATAATTCATTTAAGTATATGGTTTTGAAGAGAATTGATGCCGTTTGGGCTTTAAGTGGGATTGAGGCATTCCAACCATTTGTTACTGCATATGTAAACGTTCTTTTGTTTCGTTACCAATTAGTGGCAGATCGTAACTTTATCTAAAGCACACAAACACACACACACACACACACACACACACACACACACACACACACACACACACACACACACACACACACACACACACACACACACACACACAACAGACTATTTACCACAAGGGGCACACGCACTAAGGGACACAGATGGAAATTGAGTGCCCAAATGACCCACAGAGACGTTAGAAAGAATTTTTTCAGTGTCAGAGTAGTTAACAAATGGAATGCATTAGGAAATGATGTGGTGGAGGCTGACTCCATACACAGCTGCAAGTGTAGATATGATAGAGCCCAGTAGGCTCAGGAACCTGTGCATTAGTTGATTGACAGTTGAGAGGCGGGACCAAAGAGCCAGAGCTCAACCCCCGCAAGCACAACTAGGTAAGAACTAGGTAAGTACACACACACACACACACACACACACACACACACACACACACACACACACACACACACACACACACACACATACATACACACACACACACACACACACACTGTACGGGACTCTGACCCCACTACCATCCTTGCATCACGGGTCATGTCTAACACAGTTTATATCCACCCAAACACTTTCATGAATGTCTAACCTACGCTTGAAACAATCCAAACTATTAAAAGTCAATTATGTTGCCCGGTAACGTGTTCCATAATTCAATAACCCATTTTCTGATCATATATTTATCCAGACATTGCCTAATCTAAACTTATCCAATATCCATTGTTTCATGTTCTATTATGTGTAGATATATTTAAAACTTTAATTATGTCGCTTTTTGTTATAGCTTTTATTCAGTTTATATACTTCAATCTTCACTACATACTCGCAGAATGTTTAGAAAATGCAATCTTAGAACTTTAGTTTCTAAAAATAAGGAAGATTTTTAGTTCCTGAAATGAATTTTTTTAATCTTTGTAATCATTCAAGTGACTATGTACATTCCTTAGTTTTATGTACATTCGATAAGTTAAACTTCTAGCATCAGAACTCGGCAAGAATCAGGACAAGAACATCACGACATGAATAACATATGTTCGTGATGTAAGAATGTTGACAATGTTATGAAGTCCCAAACGACATTTGACTTAATAATTTAGAATGAAGACGCCTGAATCTCAGCAATTAATCATCGCTTCATTCATTATTCAGTACGATAAAAAATGAGTTGTATTTTGCGTTACAAAAATATATGTCTGAGCTTAGCTGGGTAACCTATGATATGCTATGATTTCCATATAACCTACAATACATATTGTACTTAATTTAGAACTACAATATGTAGATCTACATGAATTGCCTGACAATGATGTTTGTGAATGAAAATGAGTTGATATAAATGAGAGCTGCCACCTATTAGCCAATAGGCCTTATGCAGTTTCATTAATTCTTATTCTTTTAATATTCTTTCCCCAAATAACTTTACCGTGTCATACCAATGAAAAAAAAGGACCTGACACACGGTTAATGAATGTGTTTGGGAATACTCAGAACACAGGTTCGAACCCTCCATGGGACTCATGTGGATTTTTCTCATTCCGTCTCCGTTTCAGTGTATTTTTGAGATGCACTGAGTTGCTTCATCTTAATTTCTGTTTACCAGTGATAACGATATATATATATTGGGTTATTTGACCCTTAAAGAGAGATTAAAAACAAACTGACGTATTTATGTAGTGTCAAGGAGTTAAAGTTTATTTGTATGTTTATTTTCATTGTTGATTGTTTTATTCATAGTCATTGTTGATAAATAGTGTCAGTGATTATTTATCTATAATTTGTTTTAAAGTCAAGATGCAATCAGAGACCAAATAGTAATCAGCACTTATTCTGCACTCGATTATATATCAGAAATTATATTAATTTACTAATGGTATTTGCATTCTTAATATAGGTAAGTTAGTCAATAATGTTTATCTCTGAAAATAGTAATTGGTATTTGAAATTGAAGTCATCTATCACTGATGACTTCCACTGATTGAAGTCAATTCGTCAAGTGCTGATTCAATTGGCTTATTTAGTCATCATTTTATCCATGCCACTATTAGTCCAGCGGGTCCTGTCGAGTTGCCACAACGGGCAGAAAATGGTGTACTAAAATCGCTGAAACCTAAACCTAACCTATCGTTTCACGCATAGAAAACGCAAATATTTGTGAGTCGCTATGATTTGAAGTACCCCTTTACTTGTCCGTTGGGGATTTTGAGGTCGAAATGAGGTGTATTATGTGAGAGAGCTGGTTAGGTTACACTGAAAGGTATTCTCATGGCCAGGTTAGTACTGCTTTACTCTCTCTCTCTCTCTCTCTCTCTCTCTCATATCCTTTGTCCACCTTTACCTCCTCGTCCTCCAATTCTCTCCCTCTCACTAGCCACCTGATATATCTCTTCCCTCACTCTCCCTCAGCGAAAATCTTTTACATCAACTAATTCTACTTTCTTCTTTATATACACCCTCGCAATTTTTCCCTGCTGACACCTCTTCGCTCGCAAATTCTCACTATGCCCTCGTTATCCTACGTTATGAGTTGCACCCTCCTCCTCCTCTGCCATCCATTGTGTATCATCTTTCGTTACCCGTTTTTGGGTGTTTTTCTTTAGTCTTCCTTCCTCTGTTGCTGTCATCTTCCTCACCTGTATGTTGTGGTTACTGCTGTTTCTCTGCATAGTGTTATGTATGTAAGATTAGGTTGGTTTGATTGCTTGCCTGTCAGTCAGTCTCTTTCTCTGTCTTTCTGTTTCTCTCTCTGTCTCGTTCTGTCTCTCCCCCTCTGTTTCTCCCTCTCTCTCTCTCTCTCTCTCTCTCTCTCTCTCTCTCTCTCTCTCTCTCTCTCTCTCTCTCTCTCTCTCTCTCTCTCTCTCAATGTCAACGAAACCTACGCTACAAAAACAGACAATCGATCGTAGCACACACTACAAAGATAGATTAACGCGCTTCACAGTACGAACTAGATGTGAATAAATCATCTCGCGTCAGTTCCAAACCGGTTTGGATTTAAATTAAAGAATAAAAGTTATCTGAGTACATTAATGTCCATATTCTGTATTTTCATCCGGTACTAGACGATAGGGTGATGAGTTACAGTGTCAGTGATAATAGAAGACCATATTAGAGCACTGAAGATACTGATGAGTATAATACATTTAAGTTTCTTCAACAGCGAGAAATTAGGGTTCGTGACAATTGAATGATTAAACAAGTGATGTAAATGCGTAGATTACAGCTTCACTGCCTTCACTGTAATACAGATTGTAGCCAGTCCTCATCAACAAGTGCTTCACTGACGATTTCTGTTCGAACCACAACGCTGTAAATGCTTCATCCACGTACTACAAAAACAAATAATCGCCCACAGAACCTAAAACCCTAACTAATTTAAGCCTATATATGCTCAATATGATATAATATTAATTTATATATGAGAAAACTCCCGTTTTGAATGAACGGCATGTAAAAAATTATGAATGCGTTTGTAGGGGTCGACCGCTGGATGGAATGGACTTGGTTTGATGACGGGTTGAAGCCTGTGACCGAATCATATGACGTCATCAGCCTGAGACGTTATCATATGACGGTATTTTGCGATATCAGCATGTGATATCGCAAAATCTGTGATATATCAGCCCATCCTTCTAAAATTAAAGTACATATACTGACTATGTGGTCGCAGGTAGTGATGGACTACCACAAAGATGACTTTTGAATTAAGGAATTTGTACAAACGAGAAACCTAACCTCTTCTGCTAGTCCTTTGTCTAATATTGGTAATTACGAACATTTGGTTAAAATAAGTACTATCATTTCAGTAGGATGGGTTGGATCTGTATTATTATTATATATATATATATATATATATATATATATATATATATATATATATATATATATATATATATATATATATATATATATATATATATATATATGTCGTACCTAGTAGCCAGAACGCACTTCTCAGCCTAATATGCAAGGCCCGATTTGCCTAATAAGCCAAGTTTCATGAATTAATTGTTTCTCGGCTACCTAACCTACCTAACCTAACCTAACCTTACTTTTTCGGTTCCCTAACCTAATCTAACCTATAAAGATAGGTTAGGTTAGGTTAGGTTGGGTTGGTTAGGTTCGGTCTTATATCTACGTTAATTTTAACTCCAATAAAAAAAATAACCTCATACATAATGAAATGGGTAGCTTTATCATTTCATAAGAAAAAAATTAGAGAAAATATATAAATTCAGGAAAACTTGGCTTATTAGGCAAACCGGGCCTTGCACAATAGGCCGAGAAGTGCGTTCTGGCTACTAGGTACGACATATATATATATATATATATATATATATATATATATATATATATATATATATATAATATATATATATATATATATATATATGAAATGAGTGAACGTTTCGGCTTTGTTAAAGCCTTTGTCAACACCAGACTGACTCAGTCAGTCTGGTGTTGACAAAGGCTTTAACAAAGCCGAAACGTTCACCTCATTTCATATTTCTCTGTGGATTTTCCGCATAAAATGATCAGTGTTTTGTGATCGTCAATTGCATATTTATATATATATATATATATATATAATATATATATATATATATATATATATATATATATATATATATATATAGATATATATATATATATATACACTTGGTACACACACTGATAATATCTTCCCTCTCTGTGTACACACACCTAGAGTCCTCAGTGTACTTCTCCACCTGTTCTGATGTTTATCTGCAGCTGTGCCAATTAATGTCGAGTATATGTGTTGTGTATTACCTATGCGTGATTACCATTCTTTTACCCATCATCATTCTACCTATCATCGTTACTACCAATGCCCTGCCCTCCCTTACTAGCCCTTCATTATACTCCCTCCCTTAATCCCTCTCACTTTCTCCACTCCTCTCTTGTCTCTCACTTCACCTTCTCATTTACTCACGGAAAATCACTCCCTCACCCATGAATAACAATCCTCATCATCCCATATTTGTCTACTTAGGATTTCAACAATCAATTTCCACCCTGTTCCTTAACAAACTTTTAACTTCTCATGATGAGTAACTTAATTCTCACCCATCAAAGGTTTGTGACTCACACTTCTAACAAAACAAGAACTCATGCATGCAGGAAACAAAATATTGAAGATAAGACAAGATCTGGATTACAAATGCATGTGGAGTAACAAACAAAGCAGATGAATTAAATGAAAGAATTTAAAAGAAAGAAAAACTTTTTGTGGTATATGTTTTTGGAAGCTAAGACCACGAATATGATCTCATGTGTAAAGTTTCAAAGGAATACACGAAATTAAGAAATAAATGAAACAAAAGCAAGATGAAAATGGCCCAATTTTTGTCAAAAGAATTGGGATTTTTGAGGAAACTGAAGAACATAATGCAAATAGAAACACAGACTACATCACAGGAATGAAAACAATCGCTCGAAATATGTTTTCGTGCTGGTAATATAGCTATATAATTCCCCTTAACAAAAGCACCAAAAGACTTAAATAATATTGTCATGAAACAAAGCTCGAATAAACATAATAAAACTATCAAAGCTGCAAATAAAATTAGTCTGAGATTACTATTTATGGGAGGGGGACTTTATTCATGGTATATCGAAGTAACCCTAATGGGCTTAAACATGGGGTGTAAAACTAGTAAAAACAATGAAAACTAACATCCTCAAACGACACATTCGAGATGACGAGAGAAATTAATGAGATACACACTGCCTTCTGAACCAAGTTTCACCGAGAAAGAAGAGAACATTGAGAATCCACCCAGTGGTTCAACGGCTATCGTGTTCACCCTCGCACAATCAAGTAATACAGGGCTCGAATCCAAGTCAGGGTGGAACCATTGAGCACTGCTGCTTCTATTCACCTCTGTGGATCCAGTAGTAACTGGAAATTTGGATGGAAAATGTATGAAAACGTTGCAATAAATAATAGAAAAGAGAAGGATAGAAAAGATACAAATTAGAGAGAGGTGAGAAAATACCTCCTGATGCTCCTTAGATCACACCATCCTCCTTCACATATTTGTTGATATTTCACGTTACTTTGGTTTCACAGTGTGAACCCCTTCAGTGTAACAGAAGAATGCAAAGGGAGCGGGAAAAAGGAGAATTTGACGAGGATTATGTTGGTGTCAATGATGTACACATTTTCGAAGGCTGATGTGACGGGTGATCACCCGGGAAACACAAACCGAAACTGTCTCTATTTTCCGCTTGTTACAACTTGTAATAAAGTTGTTACATCTTGGCTTAACGTGTTTATGACGTATTAGAACGTTATTACAACCTGCTATATTGGTTGTTATAACTGGTTAGGAGGTGGTAAAACTTGTTCGAACGTTGTACCAACGTCGTAGTTTCGGTGTGTGTTTGGCGGGCAGCTGTCATTCGACTGTTATTGCATTAACAGTTTGACGGCTCGACAAGAGAAGTCTGAGAAGTAAAGCCTTGTTCTGCAGGCACAAATAAACGCTTGCTCGCTGGCTGTGTGTGTGCGCGCGCGATCTCAAGTCAGTGCATTAGACAACCGATGGTTAGAAAGGTGGGGCCCAAGAGCTAATAGCCTAATGTAGCAAGCACAAAGAAGTATACATCAACACTCAACCACAAACAAACATAAACACACACAAATGTAAACCTCATTACAACGGTATTCATAATTAGCAATGTAATAATTGGCCAGTTGCAGACAAAATTGCAATCTTTCTAGCAAATCAACTCGCAATTATATTTTAATTAAGTAATTTTTCTGCCTTCCAAATAAGCGCCAATGTATACCAGACGTTGTTTAGAAATAATTAGAGCTGCAAAATGAGTGACGGTATAAATTGCACACATTAATGTTATAAACAAAATATGGAATGATCAACAATGAAAATATGAAATATTAATTTATCGAGCTGAAAATCAATATGTCTGAGAGTGTGTGTGTGTCAAAGTCTGGAAGTCTGTCTGTGTGAGGTCTTTCCGTTCAACATTTTTAAACCGAATAACAATTCAACATGGCTCTCCCATTTGACAGATTTAAACTGTCAAATTCAAAATGACGAGGCTCTTTGGGGTGGCAGCGCCATCTGGTTGTACAACACTGAAGTCAATGTAGGTGTTACCCAGGGATGATACGCACCAACACTGAAGTCTATGTAGGTGTTACCCAGGGATGATACGCACCAACACTGAAGTCAATGTAGGTGTTACCCAGGGATGATACGCACCAACACTGAAGTCTATGTAGGTGTTACCCAGGGATGATACGCACCAACACTGAAGTCTATGTAGGTGTTACCCAGGGATGATACGCACCAACACTGAAGTCTATGTTGGTGTTACCCAGGGATGATACGCACCAACACTGAAGTCAATGTAGGTGTTACCCAGGGATGATACGCACCAACACTGAAGTCTATGTTGGTGTTACCCAGGGATGATACGCACCAAAACTGAAGTCAATGTAGGTGTTACCCAGGGATGATACGCACCAACACTGAAGTCTATGTAGGTGTTACCCAGGGATGATACGCACCAACACTGAAGTCTATGTAGGTGTTACCCAGGGATGATACGCACCAACACTGAAGTCTATGTAGGTGTTACCCAGGGATGATACGCACCAACACTGAAGTCTATGTAGGTGTTACCCAGGGATGATACGCACGTGTAGTCCCACACTAGCTGGTGTGAGACTGTTTCTCTAGTGTGCCACTATTCCAAGATTGTTCTAGTTACAAAATCAATCTTGGAATGTGAACTAGAAGAGCCCTTGAACTTACTCACTCAAGAGGACACTTCGTTGGCAATAGGCCGGCTCCTTACCCCCCCCCATCGGGGGATGGAGAAAGAGCCGCAGAGAGAGAGAGAGAAAGAGAGAGAAAGAGAGAGAGAGAGAGAGAGAGAGAGAGAGAGAGAGAGAGAGAGAGAGAGAGAGAGAGAGAGAGAGAGAGAGAGAGAGAGAGAGAGAGAGAGAGAGAGAGAGAGAGAGAGAGAGAGAGAGAGAGAGAGAGAGAGAGAGAGAGAGAGAGAGAGAGAGAGAGAGAGACAGAGACAGAGACAGAGAGGAAGAGAGAAATAGAGAGAAAAAAAAGAGACAGACATTCCTGATATCGAGAAAATTTTAAAATTTAACCCAAATGAGCGACTTCGTGACACGCGACATGAACACCAAAACAGCGTACGACTTACAGAACCCGTAAATTATGTACAATTGAATGCAGTGTCTGGATCAATTTTTTGTAATCACACTCTTAATACCTTGAGTACGATATATAAAAAAGGGAACTGTCGCCTGCACAAACTCCTGGGAGGCAGTTTCAGTTGCAAATGACTTAGAATTAATTCCTCAAACGCTGCATTCTTGGGTAGCTCAGAATATCTTTCATTTATAATGATCGGTAGAGCGGTGGATTCGCTAGTTTGGTCGTTCAGTCAGAGTGTCCACGTTCCATCATTTTGTCGTCATTTTCCTTATATCAAGTGGAATCCCAGGATCGTATCCCAGCTCATAGTCTGCCCTGATATCCCAGCTCATAGTCTGTCCTGATATCACAGCTCATAGTCTGTCCTGATATCCCAGCTCATAGTCTGCCCTGATATCCCAGCTCATAGTCTGTCCTGATATCACAGCTCATAGTCTGTCCTGATACCCCAGCTCATAGTCTGTCCTGATATCACAGCTCAGAGTCTGCCCTGATATCCCAGCTCATAGTTTGTCCTGATATCCCAGCTCAAGGCCAAAGAATCAGCGAAATCACAACAATGTTCCCGACATGATGAAATAAAACAGTTTTTGCGAATTTTCACAGTTTTTCAAGGTTCATAACTACCTTATTTGTGGCAGAATAAGTACCTTGTTTGGGCAGGATAACTGCCTTATTTGGGGCAGAATAACTACCTTGTTTGTTGCAGGATAACTACCTTGTTTGTGGCAGGATAACTACCTTGCTTTTGGCAGGATAAC
>NW_025564648.1:0-31431 GCF_020424385.1 Procambarus clarkii | reverse complement strand
TTTTCCTCTAATTGTGTGTGTGTGTGTGTGTGTGTGTGTGTGTGTGTGTGTGTGTGTGTGTGTGTGTGTGTGTGTGTGTGTGTGTGTGTGTGTGTGTGTGTGTGTGTGTGTGTGTGTTTATGTGGATATATATAAATTTGTTTTCATAGGTATTCATGCATTCTATAACTTCCCAAGACACCCACATGGTTCTGTGGTCACATGTTTGTGCAAAGAGCTGTTGAATAATTAACTACAGAATGTTGTTTTTGAGTGGTGGTGGAGGCAGAGAGAGAGAGAGAGAGAGAGAGAGAGAGAGAGAGAGAGAGAGAGAGAGAGAGAGAGAGAGAGAGAGAGAGAGAGAGAGAGAGAGAGAGAGAGAGAGAGAGAGAGAGAGAGAGAGAGAGAGAGAGAGAGAGAGAGAGAGAGAGAGAGAGAGAGAGAGAGAGAGAGAGAGAGAGAGAGAGAGAGAGAGAGAGAGAGAGAGAGAGAGAGAGAGAGAGAGAGGGAGGGGGGGGGGGGGGGGGAGAGGAGGAGAGAGGATGCATGTCGTTCAAAGCGTTTGATTCAGCACTTGAAAAACGCTACATGTCGAGATGTCGAGACGAATTGACACCATTCCTGCCATGCTTGTGATGTACCTCATGCTTCTCATCTCCATATACAGGCCAACTCCTTTGTTGAGTGATGCTGTTCAGACTGTGAACAGCCTCTTTCCCAGGGCTGTGTGTGGGTCTGGCGTAGCATGGTGGGCGCCGTCTGGAGCGCTGAAATATCAACACCTTCTACGTGTTTCTGTGGTGAAGTTAATTAAAATTGCCTTGTTTCTCTGATGGAGATCTTGCTCATTGCATTTAACCAGACAGTGCTTTTGTGTTCCAGTGGGTGCTTTGCATGCTGTGTTGGTGTTACATATATTTCTTTTTTCACTTAGCGGACATATAAATATTGGTGGAGGGTATTTTATAGTCTTTAATAGCTTTATTTACCTTTGTGTGATAATAAGTGTTTGTGAGAGAGAGAATGTGTGTGTGTACTCACCTATTTGTACTCACCTATTTGTGTTTGCGGGGGTTGAGCTTTGGCTCTTTGGTCCCGCCTCTCAACCGTCAATCAACTGGTGTACAGATTCCTGAGCCTACTGGGCTCTATCGTATCTACATTTAAAACTGTGTATGGAGTCAGCCTCCACCACATCACTGCCTAATGCATTCCATCCGTTAACTACTCTGACACTGAAAAAGTTCCTTCTAACGTCTCTGTGGCTCATGTGGGTACTCAGTTTCCACCTGTGTCCCCTTGTTCGCGTCCCACCAGTGTTGAATAGTTCATCCTTGTTTACCCGGTCGATTCCTATGAGGATTTTGTAGGTTGTGATCATGTCTCCCCTTACTCTTCTGTCTTCCAGTGTCGTAAGGTGCATTCCCCCCGCAGCCTTTCCTCGTAACTCATGCCTCTTAGTTCTGGGACTAGTCTAGTGGCATACCTTTGGACTTTTTCCAGCTTCGTCTTGTGCTTGACAAGGTGCGGGCTCCATGCTGGGGCCGCATACTCCAGGATTGGTATTACATATGTGGTGTACAAGATTCTGAATGATTCCTTACACAGGTTCCTGAACGCTGTTCTGATGTTAGCCAGCCTCGCATATGCCGCAGACGTTATTCTTTTTATGTGGGCTTCAGGAGACAGGTTTGGTGTGATATCAACTCCTTGATCTTTCTCTCTGTTTGTTTCATTAAGTACTTCATCTCCTATTCTGTATCCTGTGTCTGGCCTCCTATTTCCACTGCCTAGTTTTATTACTTTGCATTTACTCGGGTTGAACTTCAACAGCCATTTGTTGGACCATTCACTCAGTCTGTCCAGGTCATCCTTTAGCCTCCTACTATCGTCCTCAGTTTCAATCCTCCTCATAATTTTTGCATCAGCGGCAAACATTGAGAGAAACGATTCTATAACCTCTGGAAGATCATTTACATATATCAGAAACAGTATAGGTCCAAGGACTGACCCCTGCGGTACTCCACTCGTAACGTCTCGCCAATCTGAGACCTCACCCCACACACTGACTCGTTGTCTCCTGTTGCTTAGGTACTCCTGTATCCAACGGAGTACCTTCCCTTTCACTCCAGCCTGCATCTCCAGCTTTTTCACTAGCCTCTTGTGCGGCACTGTATCAAAGGCTTTCTGACAATCCAAAAATATGCAGTCTGCCCACCCTTCTCTTTCTTGCCTTATTTTTGTTGCCTGGTCGTAGAATTCAAGTAACCCTGTGAGGATGTAACCTGCCATCCATGAATCCATGTTGATGCTGTGTTACAAAGTTCTTTCGCTACAGGTGCTCCACTAGCTTTCTTCGCACAATCTTCTCCATCAGCTTGCATGGTATGCAGGTTAGGGACACTGGCCTGTAATTCAGTGCCTCCTGTCTATCCTCTTTCTTGTATATCGGGACTACGTTAGCTGCTTTCCAAATTTCTGACAGTTCCCCTGTTGCCAGTGATTTGTTATACACTATGGAGAGTGGGAGGCACAGTTCTTCTGCTCCTTCCTTTAGTATCTAAGGGGAGATTCCATCTGGGCCTATAGCCTTTGTCACATCCAACTCTAGTAAACACTTCCTTACTTCCCCGCTGGTAATCTCAAACTCTTCCAGTGGTTCCTGGTTAGCTATTCCCTCTCTTATCTCTGGGATTTCTCCTTGCTCTAAGGTGAAGACCTCTTGGAACTTCTTATTCAGTTCCTCACACACTTCCTTGTCGTTTGTAGTGAATCCTTCTGCCCCTATCCTTAATTTCATAACGTGTTCTTTTACTGTTGTTTTTCTCTCCTGATGTGGCTATGCAGCAATTTAGGCTGAGTCTTTGCCTTGCTTGCGATGTCATTTTCGTATTGTCTTTCTGCCTCTCTTCTCATCCTGACATATTCATTCCTGGCATTCTGATATCTTTCTCTGCTCTCCAGTGTCCTGTTATTCCTATAGTTTCTCCATGCCCTTTTACTTTGCTGCTTAGCTAGCCTACATCTCTGATTAAACCATGGGTTTCTGTGTGTGTGTGTGTATGTGTGTGTGTGTGTGTGTGTGTGCGTGTGTGTGTGTGTGAGTGTGTGTGTGTGTGTGTGTGTGTGTGTGTGTGTGTGTGTGTGTGTGTGTGTGTGTGTGTGTGTGTGTGTGTGTGTGTGTGTGTGTGTGTGTGTGTGTGTGTGTGTGCTCACCTAGTTGTGATTCCGGGGGTAGAGCTCTGGCTCTTTGATCCCACCTCTCAACAGTCAATCAACTGGTGTACAGGTTCCTGGGCCTATTGGGCTCTATCCTATCTACACTTGAAACTGTGAATGGAGTCAGCCTCCACCACATCACTTCCAAATGCATTCCATTTGTCAACTACTCTGACACTAAAGAAGTTCTTTCTAATTTCTCTGTGGCTCATTTTGTCACTCAATTTACACCTGTGTCCCCTAGTGCATGTACCCCTTATGTTAAATAGACTGATTTTATCTACCCAATAAATTCCCTCGAGAATCTTGTATGTGGTGATCATTGTGGGGAAAATCTGGCTCTAGATTAATGATAATAAAATTATATATAATTCTTATATGCTCGAAGGACCACTCTTTAAAAAAGAGAAATATATTAGAGAACCATTACCTATGGATCTCTATGATTAAGTGCAATTAAATTCTAATGAAAATAATAAATCTATTACTGTTTAAGAAACGAACTGTAGTTTAATTTATGTAATGTAGTTTACAATACATAAAGTAAACTACAGTAACATTACTTTATGTCATGTAGTTTACTGTAAATGTAGAGCAGACTCCCATCACAGACTTTGGGGGTTATTCTATAAGGTTAGTTTACATAATGTATGTAAAGTATAATATATTTCATAAATGATAATAATAAATAAATGAGGGTTATTGGGTTAGTAGGCTACTCTACAACTGATTAATTTTCAGCTTAGCTGGACTGAAGGTCTCCTCCTAGCCCAGCATAACCCGAGAGTAGTCATTAGGTAATTTAAGCAGTAAAGATTGTCTCCGTGGTCACTACGTCCTGTTCTCTAACCCTGAACTCCAACGTGTTGGAACCAGTTGATCATCTCTCACGTCACCAACGTAGATCTGTCGGGGTAAAACAAACTACCAACTGCAACAGCCTACTATATTAGCAGTATAATATAAGAAATAATGCCTAATGAAAAAGAGAGAAGCTTGCTGGGGTTTGATGTTATATATGACTCATAACCCGGTTGAAATTTCAATGTTACAAGCTCTTAACAAATGAAATGAAAGCTATACAACCTGGATATTTCTTTGGAGACTGCGGCAACTCAGGCAACTTCAACGGCCTGACTCTGCTGCTCAACTTGCACATCCGTGTGAGAAAATTCTGTGGCTATAAGCACAAATATGGTGCTTTACTGGGAGCGCGGCGAGGAGACAGCTAACTCGTCCGAGGCTCAGTAACAACTGCCTGGCGCGGCACCCCCCTCCTCCCACCAGCTGATTATAACGGCACACATTTTCGGTGCAAATTTACCAATGAAAGAAGGTAAATGCAAATTTATTCGTCTCGATTACTATGAACATTACTTAAACTCTAAGATAATCAAACGCAAATCATAGCAGATTGACGACGGAGTTTCTATCAAGTGCTATGCCCCCAAAAAAGACACCACGAATATGTGGCGGCTTATGGAATCGTTCCTAGCATGTTCTAGAATTTCGGTTAGTATAGGGGGGGGGGGTTGAAAATTTCCAACAATCGTGCCCCCCCCCCCAACTCTTCTGTCTTCCAGCGACGTGAGATTTAATTCCCGTAGTCTCTCCTCGTAGTTCATACGAGGAGAGACTCTAGAACTGTTCTTACATATGTGGTATACAAGGTTCTAAATGATTCCTTATACAAGTTCCTGAAGGCAGTCCTGTTGTTAGCCAGCTTGCAGCCATATTCTCTTTATGTGGGCTTCAGGAGACAGGTTTTGTGTAATATCAACTTCTAGATTTTTCTCTTTGTCCGTTTCACGAAGAACTTCATCCTCCATTCTGGTGTCTGACCTCCTGTGTCCACCGCCTAGTTTCATAACCTTACATTTACTCGGGTTGAACTTTAGTAGCCATTTGTTGGACCATTCATTCAGTTTATCTAGATCATCTTATAGCCTCATATCTCAGTTCCTCTTGCTTAAGAATGAAGTCTGACTAATATTGATTTTGTGCTTTTCTAGTTTTGTTTAGTGTTTTCTTAGGAAGGGATTCCAAACTGTAGCAGCCTCACTAGGACTGGATCTCACAGAATGGATGAAACACTTAGAATAGTTGTTTGACCAAGTTCCTGAAGGATCACCGGATTTTTGACAGGACTTTTATATATATATATATATATATATATATATATATATATATATATATATATATATATATATATATATATATATATATATATATATATATATATATATATATAACATGAAATTGACTGGCGAGAAGGCGTCCAACAGGGTGACCCCCTTGCTCCTCTCCTTTTCTGCTTAGTCATCAAACAAGTCACAGAGGTCCTGTCCAGCGAGCTTAACATCTGGTTCTTGGATGATGGTACCCTAGCTGGTTCCCAAGACTCCCTCCTGGAGGACATCAGAAAAATCCAGGAGCAAAGTTCAGTTTTAGGCCTCACCCTGAACCCTTCTACATGTGAAATAATATGTTCCAACCAGGGCATCGTAGAGAGAATAGAGGGTCTTCTGCCAAATATCCATAAAACTAAACCTGAAGACAGCACACTCCTAGGAGCTCCCCTGGGGTTGAAAGCCATCGATGAGGTCCTTGATAAGAAAATCGCCGACCTTAAGAGGATGGATGGGAGGATTGAGGATATTGATGCTCATGATGCACTCTACCTCATCACCAGATGTCTGTCCCTCCCCAGGTTAACCTACTTTCTGAGGTGTTCACCATCTTACAGTAGCCAAAAACTAAGTGAGTATGACCGGTTACTGAAATCAATGCTAGAAAAAGCCCTTAACCTCTCTCTCGATGACCTACAGTGGAAACAAGCCTCTCTTCCCGTAAGACTTGAGGGGCCTCGGAGTTCGAACAGCAACGCAAATCGCTTTTCCAGCCTTCCTGTCAGTAGTAGGGTTGACACGCCACAGGTCATTTTTTTTTTGGGCCAGAGGACCCCTGTGGGGTGTAAGCGCCACAGGTAATTTTTTTTTTCAGGCCAGAGAACCCCTGTGAGGTGTAAGCGCCACAGGTAATTTTTTTTTTTCAGGTGAATTTGGGGACTCACAGATTTGGGATTAAGGATTTCTTATGAGTAAGTAATTTCCGAGATTTTAGAAGTATGGAATTCTTATGAGAAAAATAATTTCCGAGACTTAGAAGTTTGTTAAGGCCTTATGGGAGAAATTCAAATAACGTGTGTAGCGCTTTAGGGTTTCCAGGATAACTCTACGGACATATTTTACATGTTTTCAACTTACAAATATCGTCTATGTAAGCCATAGTTTTTCAGGTAATTTTAGAAAATCACCTTTGTAAGTCAGGGTTTTCAGGTCTCGTACCTCACACCCCCTCCCTCCCCCCTTACCTCGCAATCTCTCGCGTCACCTTTATTTACCTTACGCCCGGCCAGCCAGACGCTTCTTGTAGGTCGCCTCTTATCATATCTTATCTTATCTTCTCCATAATATCTGGACCGTCCCTCCTCTCTCTCTCTCCTCTTCATATTATTCTCTCTTCCTATTTTTTCTGACATACTAATGTTTTATTCCTTTTTCATTAACCAGTCAGTTTTATACAAATCAACCGAAGCATCTCAATGTAACCTTTAATACTGAAACTGCCTCCGAGACTATCTAAGCTGGCCCCAGCTACCTGCCCCAGGCTATCTGCCCGAGGCAATCATCACCTGATTACCTGCCCAGACATCTACCAGTCATTGTCAGCGTTTGCCACCGTAATAATTTATATATATACATTAGGCGTTAATAAAACTTATTTATTTATTTATAATTTATTTAGTCATCTAATTCTTAGTTTACACAATTTATAATAAACTATTCAGTTAGCCCGAAGTTCTAAGAAGCTCGCTCCTCAATCCGCTTGTATAATATCCGTCCTATTCACTCTTCATCTCTGTAAATAAAGAATAACAGTTTCAGATAGCATTTACACATGTACAATATTTATCAGACACATAAAACCTCTAAACAAATGTACTCACCATTTTCCGTTAGATAATTTGTTATAGCCTCATTCAGCCAGTCGTCTCCAAGCACATTTTCCAACAAATATCGCTCTTATCATAACACAGCGTTTCATAGCAGCTCGGCATATTTTTAAATAAAGCATAAGATAGCCGCATTACGTTCCTATCATTCTGCATATATTCTCCGTAAGTAAAACTAGTTTCAAATAGCTTTAATGCAGTTTTTAGATCCTTGTTTGAAAGATGGTAACAGAAAAACATCGCATATAGCCCGCATACGTAAGTATTTAAACTCTGAAGTCTCTCTGTAAACGTGTATACATCACAGTCTTTATAATAATTTAAAAACTCCGAAATGTATGGCGAATACACATTTATTCCATATGAATCGAGTATAACTATTTTCCGTTTAGATTTATATACAGCAATCCAGTGACCCATTACTTCCTTAGAGTCTCTTCCTAAGGTATTTATTATAAACATAATCGTTTTATCCCGTATTTGCTTCATTATTCTATATATATCCGTCGCTAAATAGCATCCAATATATTTAGCTTTACTACCTTTCATATCGTTCAATGCCGTATTAATTTGTTTGCAGTTCATGCTCTTGTATCACACACAACTCGCCTATCGGAATAAATTCTCAATACTCCCGTTGTAATTCCGAATAAAATAATAACTTTATTTGATTTCGCTGGAACAGCAAATTCTAATGTAATTCTCAGGTTGCCCGAAGCCTCTATAGGAAGGGTATCTCTCAATTCCTCAGGCGTTAGTCTAAATGCCAGTAACGTTCTTCCTTTTATAAATGAATTATATGTCAAGGTATTGCAAGCATTAAAGCCTACTGTATTTTGAGTCTCGTAGTATAGTTTCGAACATTTATTCGGGAACTTGCAAGTTATATTAAATAAGTTTGTCCCATCACGTGTAATATATACATTAGATAAATCGCAGTGATCGAAATAAAGTGGATTAAGTGTATACGCTCCTGATATTGCTTCCATATCCATCATCATAATAAATAATTTATCTGGGATAATGCTCCCCCATGGCTGGTCAATACTTAATCTCTGCTGCCCATTACCGAGAATGAACGTCTTGTGGAGTGTCTTATCAAACGTATATGTAACTGGCGTATTTTGTTCAGCCAGAGCTCTATTAATAGCCTCCAATCCAGATGCAAATGGAGTTATCCGATCAATCCACATTCTAGCTAGTTTTATGTTAAACTTATATCCAGATTCAATGCTGTTTATAACCCACGGATCACTGTTAAGTTCTAATCTGAAACGAATATCAATTCCATCCAAAAGATATTCGCTCAAAGTTGTAATGTCCAATAGCAGTTTAAAGCAACAATTTACTCCCTCAGTTTTTAACTTTACAAATCTAGATTTAAGGTCTTCTGAGGCATTCTTAAAATAATCTACATCATATTTTTCAGGAAAAACATCATTATAGAAATACGTCAGTTCTTTAAATCTTTCAGCTTTACATTCAGAAAGCGTTGTCATTAGCTTTACATATGATAAATATGAAAATAGTGAATTAGTTTCCACCACTTGCTCATTTAAATAAACAGTTACAGCTTTAAACATTGTCTGGGACAAACCATTGACTATTGATGCATTTTTAATATCCGCTAAAGCCGTAATTCCGTCAGGTCCCGTTAATTCAACCATCAGTTCTAGCGTCAAGCTCGAAAGATCAATAAATTGTCTCTTAACTCCCGGGATACGAAATTCAATATAAGAGTCTTTAAATTTATTGTTAATACTTGAATTCACAGGTAAAATATCCTGTGTCTGTCTTGAAAATATCGTACTTTCAACCATTCTATGCGGATTAACTTTAGGAAAACCATCGCTTATAGCAGCTGTATAATTTTCTAAAGGAACTTGCAATGCTGCACTAGGAGCATTTACACTCATCATGTCTGCGTCTAGCATACAACTAGTATTGTTTTATGAAAACACGTCTTTATATCTATCCATTTTCTTTATATAGGCAGGTCTTTTCGTTTTTCGGCCACCTGCTAACAAGTTAGGACCTATACTTTTCAATGTTTCCATACCGCGTTTTCTAATTGAATCTTTCAAAGTACCTTGGCCTGCATTTATATCCTGCAAAACATTCTGTCCCATTGTCAATGAAGCTGGCATAATAGTTTTTAATAGGAAAGGTGTTGCTCTACGAGCTAGACCAGTTAAGAAACTTAATATTCCACCTCCTCTTAAATGTCTTCTATCAAAAACAGTAATATCGCCCAGTGCTCCACCTCTCTTCCCTCGAGGAGCGATAAATCGCCCTACCTCGTCAACAGACAGCGGTACAAACCCGACCCTCATGTTTAAACAGGCCAAGAGAGAATGATAAACTCCCTCTACTCATGCCATTATATATCAACGGGTCTAATATGTAATACTGCAATCGTACATCCTTCCTTTTCAAAATATACAGGCTCCCCATCTTGATCTGTTAATCTAATACTGATGCCATCAATATTAGTCGCATTTAAAGGTTTATATAATTTCCTGTGTGTTACATTACTTTGAAACGAAACAACAGCCAAGATATTTACAATCTGATTACCAAACATGGTTGGCTGCACCTTATCACAATATACACACAAGAAATCTATACGGCCTCCTGGCCTAGGATAATAATAGCATGTATCTTGTACAGATAACCTGTTATTAGGTAGCTTATTCATAATAAAAATATCATAGGCTTTACCTACTTCAGCTCCAATAACTTTACATATATTTCGACCGAAAGATAAAGAAATTCGAACAACTAATTTTCCATCCTTTGTAATAAATAATTTTAACAACTTCTCACTAAATGCTGCATTAAACTTAATTCGATTAATACTCGAATCATATTTCATATAAACGTCCCCGTGATCTGGGAAATTATAATTAAGTACGGGTCCTATAAAACTCAGTGAACCTTTTGAAAATATAGTAGAAATTTCTCTATTTAAAATAGTCGTTAGCTCTATGCAATTATCACTGGCTAAAATATCCGACTTTAAAGTGAAAGATGTATTCACCGTACTCAAATCAGATAAATTTTTATTAGACACTAGAAGTTGAACTGAAATAAAACTTTCCGGGTCATTCCTCCTAACAGCGAAATAAGATGGAGGCAGGAATATATTCTTCAGGCACACTTCATAAGCTTTATTCGGGTCTAAAGGCAGCTGATTATGTAATCTATTTTCAAAAGCATTGGGAGCATTGTTTTTAAATACATCAGTATCAGAGTTACTCGCTGCATATATAACGTAACTATCCATCCTGTAGACTAATAGTAAATGATAAAAAATAAACAGAAACTCACCTTAATATGGTATCCAGGTAGACTCTCCCTCATCTCCAGCCTTGATCTTCCTCTTCAAACTCGGAGGAGAAAACACTTGATTTTTCGCATCTACATTTCTAAATAAATTCTTAGGTGTAGAGGTCAAAGAGAAAAACAACTTTGCTATTGGCAGTTTATCTTCTGGGAATAACAATTTCGGAGTGCACATCCTGCCTATAACGTCATCAACAATATTGATCCCAGTAACTGGTGATGTAATGTTCCCTTCCTCATCCCACTTTACAAGTCCAGTTGTATTAAAATAATTTAACAAGGAGACAGCAAAATCATAATCCTTAAGCTTTAATCTTAAGTCTATCAAGTGTTGTATAACAGGATTTGTTCTCACTGTCATCGTAGGCTTCTCAACACTTACTGCCGTAGGCTTCTGTTGATCAATAGCTTTTCGTGGTACAAGATAGAATTCTTTCATTATTCCTTATTAAATAGCCTTGAAATGAAATTTATAGCTATAGGAAGTAAAATGCCCAATAAATTACCTCCTCTTTTACTTGTTAATATGTCTTTCTTTAGTGAAATAGCCTTCTTCTTACAGGCTAATGTATGGAGTAGAGCTCTATATTTAGAAAGTCTCTTTAAAATAGGCTTCCCAACTTCAATTTTATTTTTTAAGAAATTATTAAATATTTCTGATAAGCAAAGTATATGTTCCTTTTTAAGAGTCTTAATTAACTTTTTCCTAGAATTATAACCTAATCTAGCTAATAGTTCAATAAATCCACGATACTTGCTAACTAAGGGCTGCTTCTTCATAGTTTCTTCACGTCATCTGAATTCACCCACTGATCAAATGAACTGTCGTAACCGACGTATCTAACTTTATATAAAGTAGTATTACCAACTTTACGTTTACTTATAATTCTCTCAATTTCAAATGTATCTGACAAGTAGGTGGGAGTCAACTCCTCTGTATAAAATCCGCCTTCTATAAGTCTATTATTTAAGTCCTTTAGATAATATAAAGGCACGGGTTGTTTAGTATCAATTTGAGCAATTGTAAATATTTCCTTAGTGTTCTGTTAATGAAAACCTCTTTTGAACTTTGAAATACGATTAGATAAGGCAAGCCGTACTGTATCTCCTACAGACAGATGATTACTGATGCGTGGCTTAGTCTGCTGCTCTCCTTTATACATGAGCTTAAATTGCCTAGTCACATCTTGAGGCGAAGATAAAGCATGTACATCAATAGGTATTTTCCCCTTTAATCCTCTATGTGGTGTTCTATTATACGTTTTAACCATATCAGGTAAAACATTTATATAGGTTAAGGTGTTATAAGCCGTTAAATATTTATATATCTTAGTTTTCAATGTTCTTATAAATCTCTCTGCAATGCTGGCTTTAGTTTCCTGAGAAAATACACTGTACAGATCAATGTTTTTACTGTCTAACAATCGTTTCATATATTTATTATAGAATTCACCGCCCTTATCAGTGTTAAGCTTCCTTACACCTTTTGATGAAGGTAAATCCAGAACAGCTTTCATGGCTTCACTTACACTCTGACCTGATTTAGTGGATAGTGGAACTACATGTGCAAACCTTGAAAATATATCAACACAAACTAATAAATATTTAATATCGTTGTTGTGCTTAGCTAACAATGTCATATCAGCCAAGTCACTGGTAAAGAAAGCTTTAGGTCTAGGTGCTAAGATACGTCTTCGTTTAAATTTACGTTTTTTTAATAGATGTAAGGTATAAGCATTAGACGTTTTTAAATAGTCTTTCACATCTTTTATAGTTATTTCAGGGATTGTTTTCTTTGCAGCCTTATACAATTTTAAAACGCCATCAAACCCACCTATGGACTTGGGGTCATTGTATATCTTATTAAGAGTTTGTGTAATGTTCACCATTGATACACTATTTCATATGGGGGTTCATTTACAATATTTCCCCTAAATATTATGGATTCAGGTGTTTTAACGCCCAAGTCAACAAGTAAATACCCATACTGTCGAGAAATCACTTTCTTATATATATCTAAAAATTTCTTGGCATCTTGTTTTCCGAATATTTGTCTGCCTAATGTTTCTATCTGGGACAAGTCTCTTGATTTAAGCAGAATAAAATGAGAAGCATTTAAACTTATAGATCTAGAAAATTTCCCACTGAAAAATATATTTTGGGTTATAAAAATAACAGAGATGTTCTCATGCCGTCCCTTAGTAAATATATCACTTACTATTTTAGAGTTTGTAGATTCAACATACAAGTCATCATAAACAACTAATATATGAGATGTGTCCTCTGGATCACGATCATCTAAAGGGTTTACAATTTCAGAGTAAAAAGATATCTTATGTTTAATAAGTGGATTAGTTCTCAACTCTTTATACCCGCTTCCACAGATAATTATTTTTGCAAAGTTCTGCTGATATTTCTCTATCATTTTAGCACATAAATAGCTCTTCCCACCATTTGAAAATCCAGCAATAATAATTCTTGATGGTTCACTAAATATATTCAACTGGGATTCAGTAATAACTTTTTTCTGCCCTTCCATGTTGCTAGGATTCAATAGACTAACTACAAATATATAATGAAAGGAGTATTTAAACGAAATCTACATTCGAGTTTTTATTTAAACATAACCAATAAAATCATAGTCATAACATATCCAATACAGTAATAAAATCATAGAATATACAATATCATAGCCAATAAAATCATAGTCATAACATAACCAATACAGTAATAAAATCATAGAATATACAATATCAAATATCATAGCCAATAAAATCATAGTCATAACATATCCAATACAGTAATAAATAAATCAGTCTTAAAATAGCAATTTGAACATATCAAATACAGTAATAAAATCATAGAATATACATTATCATAGACATTAAATCATAGTCATAACATATCCAATACAGTAACAAATCTTATTCATTTTCATATCAAATACAGTAACAAATCATAGCCAATACAATATCATAGACATTTGAATATAGTTATAGATAATACATAGACAATACAGTAACAGACTTAGTTGTTGTTAGGGAATAATTGCTGAGCGACTCTATCCCGCTTTTCCCAAAGATTAAAAATGGGGAACAATTGACGTCTTGGTTGGGGATTATCTACAATTACTGGATCCCCTACCTGTACCTCTTCCTCTACCTGCACCTCTTCCTCTACCTGTACCTCTTCCTCTACCTGTACCTCTTCCTGTACCTGTACCTCTTCCTGTACCTGTACCTCTTCCTCTACCTGTACCTCTTCCTGTACCTCACGCTCTGGAATGTCTGGGTGACCGTAAGCTAATGACTCTGTGGGACTAATGAGGTACCTCTTGTCATCAAAAGCTGACAGACCGCGCTTAGTTGTTTTACACGTGCATATCTGTCCATTAACATTACGAATGGATCGGGATACAAAATTAAAAGTTGTATTTGTCTCTAATGTGTTCTGAAAAGATGCATGTGTTATTTTCTTTTGTTGGTGATAAGGAATCCCTTTACATTTACATAAATGTTCATTATCAAGGGTTAGGAGAGAATAAGTTTTAGGCTTAAGTGCAATTAATTCAGTTATAATTTTCTGCTTTACTTCTGACTTGAGGAGTCCTAGTTCACCTTTGCGAGTAGCAGAATACATGGAATGATCTTTGTCAAAATTACTGAAATCCATATAATCTACTAGAGGAGCTTTTGTCATTTCTTGGAACGCATCTTTACAGGTCAGAGTAAATATGAATGAGTCTGTATCCGTATAAATTAGTCTAGCTCTCTCCCCATAATGGGCTTTAACTACATTATACCAGAACTCGTATAAACGCCTCTTGGCTATCTGCAAGATCTGATATCCCATGTAAGAAGGAGTGGTAACTTTAAGGATGTCTTTCATTACTGTACAGAGAACCCTATCTGGACCTAAAGAGAAAGCTCGTTTATACAAAGGGTTTCTTGCATGAGTTAAGAAAGAATGTTTGTCGTTACTAGATGGTGAGTATTAGCATATCTAGAAATATTGGTCATTGATTTCCCGTATAGACTATTACTTATGAGTTTAAAAGCTTTTTCTTTAACTTTACAGGTGGTATTGGCTCGTTCTCGAATGTTGGTTGAAATAAAATCTTTTAAATAGGGAGCCTGATTAAATTCATAGATTGTTTTTACTCGTTCAACTTCTAGTCCTAGTTTTAATAGCAATTGCAGGAAATCAAGGCTTACTAAGTAGTCGTTTTGGGGCAAGTGGGATGCAATTAATTTAGTATTTTTAGGTGGGAGCTTACGTTTTTCATCATTAAGGGTTTTCTTACTGTACTCTGACAAAAACTCCTCCGTTATATTAGTATGAGACAGTACAAGGGGCAGATCATCAGTATACCTGGCTACCTCGGGAGATACATGTTTTGTATCGCATAAAATCCAATAGCCTTTGTCTTGATCACAGAGGATATGTTGTAACCCTTGCCCTAATAAGGTATCCCGCTCAAGGTCAGTTAATTGTCTAATCCCTCCCTGGGGAAGTACCTCAGCCATGCACGCTGCATATAGGCTGTTGAAGTCGAGGTACAAAATGTGAGTATCGTCATCAGAGCTAGGGTTAGATGTAGTGTGCTCGTTAACAGCCTGTGTAAATTGTCTAATGGAAGATGTG
This sequence comes from Procambarus clarkii, assembly GCF_020424385.1. Taxonomy (NCBI): domain Eukaryota; kingdom Metazoa; phylum Arthropoda; class Malacostraca; order Decapoda; family Cambaridae; genus Procambarus; species Procambarus clarkii. The sequence continues at coordinate 16,229 of NW_025564648.1, read as the reverse complement.
AACCCCCCTCTAAGATTCCTTCTCAACAAATCATATATATTCTGATCATACACATAGTCAAGTACAACTTTTGATTTAAATAAGAAAGCGTCCCAAGCATAACTAGGAAGTGATACATAGAAAACAATATCTAGTTCATAAATTTCTTTCAGTGATGTTCGCCAAAGTGTAAATATATCAACTAACATTCCCACGTCAACTTTTAAATATAACATGAGGTAATGCTTGATGTTTGTACAGTTCCCTAAATTAAATACTTTAAGAGCATTGTTATAATCTTCTTCAGACAGTGGAGAGTCATGTAAAACATTGTAAAACTTATCTCGCGAAGGGAGCTGAGGTTCGTCTAACACGTCCATGGAAGAAATATAATCATAACATAGGCTTTGTTTACCTTTAATTAACAGAGCTTTAGCTTCATCGGATACGCCATTTAGTATGTGTTCAGTGTACTTGGTGGGTTTCTTACCGGCAACGTGCTCGCTTGCTAAGGTTCCTAATGACCCATTAAGGAGAGCTAGGCTATCTAGGAATTTAAGTTTACCTATGATGACTTGCATAAATTTCAATCCTTCCTTGGTTAGAATTTCTACATCGCGGTGAGGATTTTTGGACAGTTCTTTAAGTATAATTCCCAGATCATAGGCAGCATTATGGGAAAATGTGGTCAAGTATCTACGAGCATTTTTACATTGTAAATTGCAACGAGCACAATAAGCACCTAAGTAATTATTTTCCTGAATAGCATGATTATGATGTCTATGTTTATCTTTCTTATTCTTGAAAGTTTGATGACACAATTGACATGTATTTTGTCTTTGAAACATTCTTTCCTGTTCTCTAGACAAGTTCTTAGGGAAGTTGGGGAGCTGAGCATGAATAGCTTTCCATGAGGCTTCTAGCTTTGTAATAAAATGATTGACAGCGTCTGGGCCTACGTATGAATACGTTTCTACGACATTGAATTCCCTGTCTAAAATCATGTAAGCATAAGCAATTGCTTTATGCTTACATTCCACCATGCCTCTAGGATTTTGACGGTCTAATAGACATTCAAAATCGTAATAGGCGGTGTGAGTCGGGCTATAGGTCCTACCGTAATTTTTAAAACTGATTTTATCATTAGCATTATAGAATGAAAATACTTGGGATACAGTGCATGACTCTTCGTGAGCCTGAATTTCATCTAAGGGAGCATGCAAAAGGCAAATTTTACAGAATTTATGAGTGTCAGGAATTTTATACCGATTATGGTTAATATTCTTTACAAATTTATCAAAGTCCTTGATCAGACAGAGATGTTTGCCTTCTAATAACAACAAAGGGACTTTATCGACATACTTTTCCTGGCTTTTCCTAGCTAAACTAAGATAGTATCTGTTACTTTCATGAGTTACTTTATAAATATAAATAGAAATTTTGTTAAGCTTCTCTATTTTCTTAAGATTATCAAATGATACGGGGAATCTGATTTCATCTGCCCATACTACGAATCTTCTACACCATCGAAGGCTTTTGTAATGTTGTCAAACGTTTTTTATAGTCCTGCCCAATGCTAAGTTTTTATATGCTGCAATGCACTGTAACAAACACTCATCTCCTTCACTTTCAGGATTAAATACTGTTTCTTTACCCCTTAATTTCGCAGGATATGGTACATATGATCCAAGGTGCATAGGGTGGCGAATATATGAAAAATTAATGGCAAAGCCTGACATGGAATGAATTCCTACACTTGAGGATTGGACATTTTTTAGACATTCGTCAATTTTAGCAGACATTTCATCAACCCATGAATTTACGAGAACTTCCACCTCTTCCTGTGTAACAGTCTGAGTTTCGCTTCTAATTGAAAATACTTCGTCTAATATTTCATATTGATCGTCGGCATGATTAAGTTTTTGCAAAATTATGCTTACGTCAGGGTAAATGTGAAATGAGGGAGGGAATTCTTCCTGTATTTGTCTGAACTGATTGTCTATATATTCTATAAAAAATTCCCTATACCTATTTATATATAAGCTGGGGTCAGCGTCTAAATGTCCGGGAATGGAGAACGAATGTCTCGAGAATGAACCTTCGAAATGGTGTATGACTTCTAACACTCGCGGAACAACGTTATCTAAGTTAAGTACCTCTGGGGAATCTGGAGCGTTGACTTCTTCATCTGATATGTCGTGAACGAGGGGTTGATTGTCTTCTTCTTCTTCATCCGAGGATGCCTGCTGGTTGCCGTCTGGTGCATCTTCTTCTAGCTCCTGGGACAGCTGGGGTTGACTGCGTACAGGCGTGCTCCACTCAGAGGGTTGGGTTGAATCCAGGGGCGATTCTGTAACATAATATTAGCAATGAATAAACATTAAGAGGAAAGCAAATTTGAAAACAATAAGAGGATTTGAAAACCTTAATAGGAAAACAATGTTTATAACTTTAAGAGGAAAATATCGTGTAAATAAGAGGATTTATTATTAAGAGGAAAAACAAAAAAGTCTAAATAAGAGGAAAAACTGAATTACAGATAAATAATAATATTACTTACGAGCTGGAATGTTGATTCCACCGAGTATGAGATTCTCTTGATCACGAATAGGAACTCCTGTAATGGACACATTTTTCTGTATGAGTACTTATTACTTGTTTATACACTTGTTAAAATATACAGTTATTAACTTTTAAATTACGAAAATTATTGTGAAAACGTACGGTTATTTATGGTGCGACGGCGTTTGGGTGGAGGTTCAATGACGTTTCTGGCATCAGTGGGAGGTTCATGGTTAACGGACCAACGACAGTACGGGCAGGAAGTAGAACCATGAACTGAAATAAGAATAATATATATATATAAATTGACTGTCTGTATGTATGTATGTGTGTTTCAGATATATATTTTCTTTGAAAGTTTATTGAATGTGCGAGAAAAAGCGGTACTTACGATTTGCACAATAGAGTTGTCCACAGCTGGTACAGGTTACGTCAAAATGTCCAGGCGGTGTAGGCCCGTTGCATCCTATACAGTACAGTCTGCATTCTTGAAGAGCGTTGATAGACATTTCACCTAGGCATGTTAAACATCGTGTTTGACACACATGCCCGATTTCGTTGTTGTTGAGAGGAGACAGGCACAGGGGACACACTGACATGGTGATATGACTAGACTGGGGGAACCTTGTGAACAGGATGAAGATTGAATGTTGACTGAAAGTGTAGGCCTCTGAGACTTTGGAGATCTGAAGGGGCCCTGAATGAGCGTAATAACGATAGTGTGCCCCTGAGTGAGCGTTTGGCTGTTTTATTAATAGCGAGAATGATTGGTGAATACTGGGAATAAACTCTTTTATTATAAATTGTGTAAACTAAGAATTAGATGACTAAATAAATTATAAATAAATAAATAAGTTTTATTAACGCCTAATGTATATATATAAATTATTACGGTGGCGAACGCTGACAATGACTGGTAGATGACAGGACATGTAATCAGGTGATGATTGCCTCGGGCAGATAGCCTGGGGCAGGTAGCTGGGGCCAGCTTAGTTAGTCTCTGAGACAGTTTCAGTATTAAAGGTTACATTGAGATGCTTCGGTTGATTTGTATAAAACTGACTGGTTAATGAAAAAGGAATAAAACATTAGTATGTCAGAAAATAGGAAGAGGGAATAATATGAAGAGGAGAGAGAGAGAGGAGGGACGGTCCAGATATTATTATGGAGAAGATAAGATAAGATATGATAAGAGGAGACCTACAAGAAGCGTCTGGCTGGCTGGGCGTAAGGTAAATAAAGGTGACGCGAGAGATTGCGAGGTAAGGGGGGAGGGAGGGGGTGTGAGGTACGAGACCTGAAAACCCTGACTTACACAGGTGATTTTCTAAATTTACATGAAAACTAAGGCTTACATAGACGATTTTTCTAAGTTGAAAACAGGTAAAATATGTCCGTAGAGTTATCCTGGAAACCCTAAAGCGCTACATACGTTATTTGAATTTCTCCCATAAGGCCTTTAACAAACTTCTAAGTCTCGGAAATTATTTTTCTCATAAGAATTCCATACTTCTAAAATCTCGGAAATTACTTACTCATAAGAAATCCTTAATCCAAAATCTGTGAGTCCCCAAATTCACCTGAAAAAAAAGGGCCTGTGCGTCTTACTCCCTACTACTAGTGACGGGTCTGGTGGAGGGTATTATGCCAGTGACGGGTCTGGTGGAGGGTATTATGTCAGTGACGGGTCTGGTGGAGGGTATTATGCCAGTGACGGGTCTGGTGGAGGGTATTATGTCAGTGACGGGTCTGGTGGAGGGTATTATGCCAGTGACGGGTCTGGTGGGAGGGTATTATGTCAGTGACGGGTCTGGTGGAGGGTATTATGTCAGTGACGGGTCTGGTGGAGGGTATTATGTCAGTGACGGGTCTGGTGGAGGGTATTATGCCAGTGACGGGTCTGGTGGAGGGTATTATGTCAGTGACGGGTCTGGTGGAGGGTATTATGTCAGTGACGGGTCTGGTGGAGGGTATTATGTCAGTGACGGGTCTGGTGGGAAGGTATTATGCCAGTGACGGGTCTGGTGGAGGGTATTATGTCAGTGACGGGTGGAGGGTATTATGTCAGTGACGGGTCTGTGGGAGGGTATTATGTCAGTGACGGGTCGGGTGGAGGGTATTATGTCAGTGACGGGTCTGGTGGGAGGGTCTGGTGGAGGGTATTATGTCAGTGACGGGTTGGGTGGATGGTATTATGTCAGTGACGGGTCTGGTGGAGGGTATTATACCAGTGACGGGTCTGGTGGAGGGTATTATGTCAGTGACGGGTCGGGTGGAGGGTATTATGTCAGTGACGGGTCTGGTGGAGGGTATTATACCAGTGACGGGTCTGGTGGAGGGTATTATGTCAGTGACGGTTCTGGTGGAGGGTATTATGTCAGTGACGGGTCGGGTGGAGGGTATTATGTCAGTGACGGGTCGGGTGGAGGGTATTATGTCAGTGACGGGTCTGATGGGAGGGTCTGGTGGAGGGTATTATGTCAGTGACGGGTCTGGTGGAGGGTATTATGTCAGTGACGGGTCGGGTGGAGGGTATTATGTCAGTGACGGGTCTGGTGGAGGGTATTATGTCAGTGACGGGTCTGGTGGAGGGTATTATGTCAGTGACGGGTCTGGTGGAGGGTATTATGTCAGTGACGGGTCTGGTGGAGGGTATTATGTCAGTGACGGGTCTGGTGGAGGGTATTATGTCAGTGACGGGTCTGGTGGAGGGTATTATGTCAGTGACGGGTCTGGTGGAGGGTATTATGTCAGTGACGGGTCTGGTGGAGGGTATTATGTCAGTGACGGGTCTGGTGGAGGGTATTATGTCAGTGACGGGTCTGGTGGAGGGTATTATGTCAGTGACGGGTCTGGTGGAGGGTATTATGTCAGTGACGGGTCTGGTGGAGGGTATTATGTCAGTGACGGGTCTGGTGGGAGGGTATTATGTCAGTGACGGGTCTGGTGGAGGGTATTATGTCAGTGACGGGTCTGGTGGGAGGGTATTATGTCAGTGACGGGTCTGGTGGGAGGGTATTATGTCAGTGACGGGTCTGGTGGAGGGTATTATGTCAGTGACGGGTCTGGTGGAGGGTATTATGTCAGTGACGGGTCTGGTGGAGGGTATTATGTCAGTGACGGGTCTGGTGGAGGGTATTATGTCAGTGACGGGTCTGGTGGAGGGTATTATGTCAGTGACGGGTCTGGTGGAGGGTATTATGTCAGTGACGGGTCTGGTGGAGGGTATTATGTCAGTGACGGGTCTGGTATTATGGTGAGGGTATTATGTCAGTGACGGGTCTGGTGGAGGGTATTATGTCAGTGACGGGTCTGGTGGAGGGTATTATGTCAGTGACGGGTCTGGTGGAGGGTATTATGTCAGTGACGGGTCTGGTGGGAGGGTATTATGTCAGTGACGGGTCTGGTGGAGGGTATTATGTCAGTGACGGGTCTGGTGGAGGGTATTATGTCAGTGACGGGTCTGGTGGAGGGTATTATGTCAGTGACGGGTCTGGTGGAGGGTATTATGTCAGTGACGGGTCTGGTGGAGGGTATTATGTCAGTGACGGGTCTGGTGGAGGGTATTATGTCAGTGACGGGTCTGGTGGAGGGTATTATGTCAGTGACGGGTCTGGTGGAGGGTATTATGTCAGTGACGGGTCTGGTGGAGGGTATTATGTCAGTGACGGGTCTGGTGGAGGGTATTATGTCAGTGACGGGTCTGGTGGAGGGTATTATGTCAGTGACGGGTCTGGTGGAGGGTATTATGTCAGTGACGGGTCTGGTGGAGGGTATTATGTCAGTGACGGGTCTGGTGGGAGGGTATTATGTCAGTGACGGGTCTGGTGGAGGGTATTATGTCAGTGACGGGTCTGGTGGAGGGTATTATGTCAGTGACGGGTCTGGTGGAGGGTATTATGTCAGTGACGGGTCTGGTGGAGGGTATTATGTCAGTGACGGGTCTGGTGGAGGGTATTATGTCAGTGACGGGTCTGGTGGAGGGTATTATGTCAGTGACGGGTCTGGTGGAGGGTATTATGTCAGTGACGGGTCTGGTGGAGGGTATTATGTCAGTGACGGGTCTGGTGGAGGGTATTATGTCAGTGACGGGTCTGGTGGAGGGTATTATGCCAGTGACGGGTCTGGTGGAGGGTATTATGTCAGTGACGGGTCTGGTGGAGGGTATTATGTCAGTGACGGGTCTGGTGGAGGGTATTATGTCAGTGACGGGTCTGGTGGAGGGTATTATGTCAGTGACGGGTCTGGTGGAGGGTATTATGTCAGTGACGGGTCTGGTGGAGGGTATTATGTCAGTGACGGGTCTGGTGGAGGGTATTATGTCAGTGACGGGTCTGGTGGAGGGTATTATGTCAGTGACGGGTCTGGTGGAGGGTATTATGTCAGTGACGGGTCTGGTGGAGGGTAGGGTTATGTCAGTGACGGGTCTGGTGGAGGGTATTATGTCAGTGACGGGTCTGGTGGAGGGTATTATGTCAGTGACGGGTCTGGTGGAGGGTATTATGTCAGTGACGGGTCTGGTGGAGGGTATTATGTCAGTGACGGGTCTGGTGGAGGGTATTATGTCAGTGACGGGTCTGGTGGAGGGTATTATGTCAGTGACGGGTCTGGTGGAGGGTATTATGTCAGTGACGGGTCTGGTGGAGGGTATTATGTCAGTGACGGGTCTGGTGGAGGGTATTATGTCAGTGACGGGTCTGGTGGAGGGTATTATGTCAGTGACGGGTCTGGTGGAGGGTATTATGTCAGTGACGGGTCTGGTGGAGGGTATTATGTCAGTGACGGGTCTGGTGGAGGGTATTATGTCAGTGACGGGTCTGGTGGAGGGTATTATGTCAGTGACGGGTCTGGTGGAGGGTATTATGTCAGTGACGGGTCTGGTGGAGGGTATTATGTCAGTGACGGGTCTGGTGGAGGGTATTATGTCAGTGACGGGTCTGGTGGAGGGTATTATGTCAGTGACGGGTCTGGTGGAGGGTATTATGTCAGTGACGGGTCTGGTGGAGGGTATTATGTCAGTGACGGGTCTGGTGGAGGGTATTATGTCAGTGACGGGTCTGGTGGAGGGTATTATGTCAGTGACGGGTCTGGTGGAGGGTATTATGTCAGTGACGGGTCTGGTGGAGGGTATTATGTCAGTGACGGGTCTGGTGGAGGGTATTATGTCAGTGACGGGTCTGGTGGAGGGTATTATATCAGTGACGGGTCTGGTGGAGGGTATTATGTCAGTGACGGGTCTGGTGGAGGGTATTATGTCAGTGACGGGTCTGGTGGGAGGGTATTATGTCAGTGACGGGTCTGGTGGAGGGTATTATGTCAGTGACGGGTCTGGTGGAGGGTATTATGTCAGTGACGGGTCTGGTGGGAGGGTATTATGTCAGTGACGGGTCTGGTGGAGGGTATTATGTCAGTGACGGGTCTGGTGGAGGGTATTATGTCAGTGACGGGTCTGGTGGGAGGGTATTATGTCAGTGACGGGTCTGGTGGAGGGTATTATGTCAGTGACGGGTCTGGTGGAGGGTATTATGTCAGTGACGGGTCTGGTGGAGGGTATTATGTCAGTGACGGGTCTGGTGGAGGGTATTATGTCAGTGACGGGTCTGGTGGAGGGTATTATGTCAGTGACGGGTCTGGTGGAGGGTATTATGTCAGTGACGGGTCTGGTGGAGGGTATTATGTCAGTGACGGGTCTGGTGGAGGGTATTATGTCAGTGACGGGTCTGGTGGAGGGTCTGGTGGAGGGTATTATGTCAGTGACGGGTCTGGTGGAGGGTATTATGTCAGTGACGGGTCTGGTGGAGGGTATTATGTCAGTGACGGGTCTGGTGGAGGGTATTATGTCAGTGACGGGTCTGGTGGAGGGTATTATGTCAGTGACGGGTCTGGTGGAGGGTATTATGCCAGTGACGGGTCTGGTGGAGGGTATTATGTCAGTGACGGGTCTGGTGGAGGGTATTATGTCAGTGACGGGTCTGGTGGAGGGTATTATGTCAGTGACGGGTCTGGTGGAGGGTATTATGTCAGTGACGGGTCTGGTGGAGGGTATTATGTCAGTGACGGGTCTGGTGGAGGGTATTATGTCAGTGACGGGTCTGGTGGAGGGTCTGGTGGATATTATGCCAGTGACGGGTCTGGTGGAGGGTATTATGTGACAGTGACGGGTCTGGTGGAGGGTATTATGTCAGTGACGGGTCTGGTGGGAGGGTATTATGTCAGTGACGGGTCTGGTGGAGGGTATTATGTCAGTGACGGGTCTGGTGGGAGGGTATTATGTCAGTGACGGGTCTGGTGGAGGGTATTATGTCAGTGACGGGTCTGGTGGGAGGGTATTATGTCAGTGACGGGTCTGGTGGAGGGTATTATGTCAGTGACGGGTCTGGTGGAGGGTATTATGTCAGTGAGGGTATTATGTCAGTGACGGGTCTGGTGGGAGGGTATTATGTCAGTGACGGGTCTGGTGGGAGGGTATTATGTCAGTGACGGGTCTGGTGGGAGGGTATTATGTCAGTGACGGGTCTGGTGGAGGGTATTATGTCAGTGACGGGTCTGGTGGGAGGGTATTATGTCAGTGACGGGTCTGGTGGAGGGTATTATGTCAGTGACGGGTCTGGTGGAGGGTATTATGCCAGTGACGGGTCTGCAGTGGGGTCTGGTGGAGGGTATTATGTCAGTGACGGGTCTGGTGGAGGGTATTATGTCAGTGACGGGTCTGGTGGAGGGTATTATGTCAGTGACGGGTCTGGTGGAGGGTATTATGTCAGTGACGGGTCTGGTGGGAGGGTATTATGTCAGTGACGGGTCTGGTGGGAGGGTATTATGTCAGTGACGGGTCTGGTGGAGGGTATTATGTCAGTGACGGGTCTGGTGGGAGGGTATTATGTCAGTGACGGGTCTGGTGGGAGGGTATTATGTCAGTGACGGGTCTGGTGGGAGGGTATTATGTCAGTGACGGGTCTGGTGGGAGGGTATTATGTCAGTGACGGGTCTGGTGGAGGGTATTATGTCAGTGACGGGTCTGGTGGAGGGTATTATGTCAGTGACGGGTCTGGTGGGAGGTATTATGTCAGTGACGGGTCTGGTGGGAGGGTATTATGTCAGTGACGGGTCTGGTGGGAGGGTATTATGTCAGTGACGGGTCTGGTGGAGGGTATTATGTCAGTGACGGGTCTGGTGGAGGGTATTATGTCAGTGACGGGTCTGGTGGAGGGTATTATGTCAGTGACGGGTCTGGTGGGAGGGTATTATGTCAGTGACGGGTCTGGTGGAGGGTATTATGTCAGTGACGGGTCTGGTGGAGGGTATTATGTCAGTGACGGGTCTGGTGGAGGGTATTATGTCAGTGACGGGTCTGGTGGAGGGTATTATGTCAGTGACGGGTCTGGTGGAGGGTATTATGTCAGTGACGGGTCTGGTGGAGGGTATTATGTCAGTGACGGGTCTGGTGGAGGGTATTATGTCAGTGACGGGTCTGGTGGAGGGTATTATGTCAGTGACGGGTCTGGTGGAGGGTATTATGTCAGTGACGGGTCTGGTGGAGGGTATTATGTCAGTGACGGGTCTGGTGGGAGGGTATTATGTCAGTGACGGGTGGTGGAGGGTATTATGTCAGTGACGGGTCTGGTGGAGGGTATTATGTCAGTGACGGGTCTGGTGGAGGGTATTATGTCAGTGACGGGTCTGGTGGAGGGTATTATGTCAGTGACGGGTCTGGTGGAGGGTATTATGTCAGTGACGGGTCTGGTGGAGGGTATTATGTCAGTGACGGGTCTGGTGGAGGGTATTATGTCAGTGACGGGTCTGGTGGAGGGTATTATGCCAGTGACGGGTCTGGTGGAGGGTATTATGTCAGTGACGGGTCTGGTGGAGGGTATTATGTCAGTGACGGGTCTGGTGGAGGGTATTATTCCAGTGACGGGTCTGGTGGAGGGTATTATGTCAGTGACGGGTCTGGTGGGAGGGTATTATGTCAGTGACGGGTCTGGTGGGAGGGTATTATGTCAGTGACGGGTCTGGTGGAGGGTATTATGTCAGTGACGGGTCTGGTGGAGGGTATTATGTCAGTGACGGGTCTGGTGGAGGGTATTATGTCAGTGACGGGTCTGGTGGAGGGTATTATGTCAGTGACGGGTCTGGTGGAGGGTATTATGTCAGTGACGGGTCTGGTGGAGGGTATTATGTCAGTGACGGGTCTGGTGGAGGGTATTATGTCAGTGACGGGTCTGGTGGAGGGTATTATGTCAGTGACGGGTCTGGTGGAGGGTATTATGTCAGTGACGGGTCTGGTGGAGGGTATTATGTCAGTGACGGGTCTGGTGGAGGGTATTATGTCAGTGACGGGTCTGGTGGAGGGTATTATGTCAGTGACGGGTCTGGTGGAGGGTATTATGTCAGTGACGGGTCTGGTGGAGGGTATTATGTCAGTGACGGGTCTGGTGGAGGGTATTATGTCAGTGACGGGTCTGGTGGAGGGTATTATGTCAGTGACGGGTCTGGTGGAGGGTATTATGTCAGTGACGGGTCTGGTGGGAGGGTATTATGTCAGTGACGGGTCTGGTGGAGGGTATTATGTCAGTGACGGGTCTGGTGGAGGGTATTATGTCAGTGACGGGTCTGGTGGAGGGTATTATGTCAGTGACGGGTCTGGTGGAGGGTATTATGTCAGTGACGGGTCTGGTGGAGGGTATTATGTCAGTGACGGGTCTGGTGGAGGGTATTATGTCAGTGACGGGTCTGGTGGAGGGTATTATGTCAGTGACGGGTCTGGTGGAGGGTATTATGTCAGTGACGGGTCTGGTGGGAGGGTATTATGTCAGTGACGGGTCTGGTGGAGGGTATTATGTCAGTGACGGGTCTGGTGGAGGGTATTATGTCAGTGACGGGTCTGGTGGAGGGTATTATGTCAGTGACGGGTCTGGTGGAGGGTATTATGTCAGTGACGGGTCTGGTGGGAGGGTATTATGTCAGTGACGGGTCTGGTGGAGGGTATTATGTCAGTGACGGGTCTGGTGGAGGGTATTATGTCAGTGACGGGTCTGGTGGAGGGTATTATGTCAGTGACGGGTCTGGTGGAGGGTATTATGTCAGTGACGGGTCTGGTGGAGGGTATTATGTCAGTGACGGGTCTGGTGGAGGGTATTATGTCAGTGACGGGTCTGGTGGGAGGGTATTATGTCAGTGACGGGTCTGGTGGAGGGTATTATGTCAGTGACGGGTCTGGTGGAGGGTATTATGTCAGTGACGGGTCTGGTGGAGGGTATTATGTCAGTGACGGGTCTGGTGGAGGGTATTATGTCAGTGACGGGTCTGGTGGGAGGGTATTATGTCAGTGACGGGTCTGGTGGAGGGTATTATGTCAGTGACGGGTCTGGTGGGAGGGTATTATGTCAGTGACGGGTCTGGTGGGAGGGTATTATGTCAGTGACGGGTCTGGTGGGAGGGTATTATGTCAGTGACGGGTCTGGTGGGAGGGTATTATGTCAGTGACGGGTCTGGTGGAGGGTATTATGTCAGTGACGGGTCTGGTGGGAGGGTATTATGTCAGTGACGGGTCTGGTGGGAGGGTATTATGTCAGTGACGGGTCTGGTGGAGGGTATTATGTCAGTGACGGGTCTGGTGGAGGGTATTATGTCAGTGACGGGTCTGGTGGAGGGTATTATGTCAGTGACGGGTCTGGTGGAGGGTATTATGTCAGTGACGGGTCTGGTGGAGGGTATTATGTCAGTGACGGGTCTGGTGGAGGGTATTATGTCAGTGACGGGTCTGGTGGGAGGGTATTATGTCAGTGACGGGTCTGGTGGAGGGTATTATGTCAGTGACGGGTCTGGTGGAGGGTATTATGTCAGTGACGGGTCTGGTGGAGGGTATTATGTCAGTGACGGGTCTGGTGGAGGGTATTATGTCAGTGACGGGTCTGGTGGAGGGTATTATGTCAGTGACGGGTCTGGTGGAGGGTATTATGTCAGTGACGGGTCTGGTGGAGGGTATTATGTCAGTGACGGGTCTGGTGGAGGGTATTATGTCAGTGACGGGTCTGGTGGAGGGTATTATGTCAGTGACGGGTCTGGTGGAGGGTATTATGTCAGTGACGGGTCTGGTGGAGGGTATTATGTCAGTGACGGGTCTGGTGGAGGGTATTATGTCAGTGACGGGTCTGGTGGAGGGTATTATGTCAGTGACGGGTCTGGTGGAGGGTATTATGTCAGTGACGGGTCTGGTGGAGGGTATTATGTCAGTGACGGGTCTGGTGGAGGGTATTATGTCAGTGACGGGTCTGGTGGAGGGTATTATGTCAGTGACGGGTCTGGTGGAGGGTATTATGTCAGTGACGGGTCTGGTGGGAGGGTATTATGTCAGTGACGGGTCTGGTGGAGGGTATTATGTCAGTGACGGGTCTGGTGGAGGGTATTATGTCAGTGACGGGTCTGGTGGAGGGTATTATGTCAGTGACGGGTCTGGTGGGAGGGTATTATGTCAGTGACGGGTCTGGTGGAGGGTATTATGTCAGTGACGGGTCTGGTGGGAGGGTATTATGTCAGTGACGGGTCTGGTGGAGGGTATTATGTCAGTGACGGGTCTGGTGGAGGGTATTATGTCAGTGACGGGTCTGGTGGAGGGTATTATGTCAGTGACGGGTCTGGTGGGAGGGTATTATGTCAGTGACGGGTCTGGTGGGAGGGTATTATGTCAGTGACGGGTCTGGTGGGAGGGTATTATGTCAGTGACGGGTCTGGTGGAGGGTATTATGTCAGTGACGGGTCTGGTGGGAGGGTATTATGTCAGTGACGGGTCTGGTGGGAGGGTATTATGTCAGTGACGGGTCTGGTGGGAGGGTAGGGTATTATGTCAGTGGTGGGTCTGGTGGGAGGGTATTATGTCAGTGACGGGTCTGGTGGGAGGGTATTATGTCAGTGACGGGTCTGGTGGGAGGGTATTATGTCAGTGACGGGTCTGGTGGGAGGGTATTATGTCAGTGACGGGTCTGGTGGGAGGGTATTATGTCAGTGACGGGTCTGGTGGAGGGTATTATGTCAGTGACGGGTCTGGTGGAGGGTATTATGTCAGTGACGGGTCTGGTGGGAGGGTATTATGTCAGTGACGGGTCTGGTGGAGGGTATTATGTCAGTGACGGGTCTGGTGGAGGGTATTATGTCAGTGACGGGTCTGGTGGAGGGTATTATGTCAGTGACGGGTCTGGTGGAGGGTATTATGTCAGTGACGGGTCTGGTGGAGGGTATTATGTCAGTGACGGGTCTGGTGGAGGGTATTATGTCAGTGACGGGTCTGGTGGAGGGTATTATGTCAGTGACGGGTCTGGTGGAGGGTATTATGTCAGTGACGGGTCTGGTGGAGGGTATTATGTCAGTGACGGGTCTGGTGGAGGGTATTATGTCAGTGACGGGTCTGGTGGAGGGTATTATGTCAGTGACGGGTCTGGTGGGAGGGTATTATGTCAGTGACGGGTCTGGTGGAGGGTATTATGTCAGTGACGGGTCTGGTGGGAGGGTATTATGTCAGTGACGGGTCTGGTGGAGGGTATTATGTCAGTGACGGGTCTGGTGGAGGGTATTATGTCAGTGACGGGTCTGGTGGAGGGTATTATGTCAGTGACGGGTCTGGTGGGAGGGTATTATGTCAGTGACGGGTCTGGTGGAGGGTATTATGTCAGTGACGGGTCTGGTGGGAGGGTATTATGTCAGTGACGGGTCTGGTGGGAGGGTATTATGTCAGTGACGGGTCTGGTGGAGGGTATTATGTCAGTGACGGGTCTGGTGGAGGGTATTATGTCAGTGACGGGTCTGGTGGAGGGTATTATGTCAGTGACGGGTCTGGTGGGGAGGGTATTATGTTCAGTGACGGGTCTGGTGGAGGGTATTATGTCAGTGACGGGTCTGGTGGAGGGTATTATGTCAGTGACGGGTCTGGTGGAGGGTATTATGTCAGTGACGGGTCTGGTGGAGGGTATTATGTCAGTGACGGGTCTGGTGGGAGGGTATTATGTCAGTGACGGGTCTGGTGGAGAGGGTATTATGTCAGTGACGGGTCTGGTGGAGGGTATTATGTCAGTGACGGGTCTGGTGGGAGGGTATTATGTCAGTGACGGGTCTGGTGGGAGTCTTGGTGAGGTATTATTCAGTGACGGGTCTGGTGGAGGGTATTATGTCAGTGACGGGTCTGGTGGGAGGGTATTAGTCAGTGACGGGTCTGGTGGTGAGGGTATTATGTCAGTGACGGGTCTGGTGGGAGGGTATTATGTCAGTGACGGGTCTGGTGGGAGGGTATTATGTCAGTGACGGGTCTGGTGGAGGGTATTATGTCAGTGACGGGTCTGGTGGAGGGTATTATGTCAGTGACGGGTCTGGTGGGAGGGTATTATGTCAGTGACGGGTCTGGTGGGAGGGTATTATGCCAGTGACGGGTCTGGTGGAGGGTATTATGTCAGTGACGGGTCTGGTGGAGGGTATTATGTCAGTGACGGGTCTGGTGGGAGGGTATTATTTCAGTGACGGGTCTGGTGGGAGGGTTATATGTCAGTGACGGGTCTGGTGGGAGGTATTATGTCAGTGACGGGTCTGGTGGGAGGGTATTATGCCAGTGTCGGGTCTGGTGGGAGGGTATTATGTCAGTGACGGGTCTGGGTGGGAGGGTATTATACCAGTGACGGGTCTGGGGGAGGGTATTATGCCAGTGACGGGTCTGGTGGAGGCTGGTGGGGAGGGTATTATACCAGTGACGGGTCTGGTGGAGGGGTATTATGTCAGACACGGGTCTGGTGGAGGGGATTATATCAGTGACGGGTCTGGAGGAGGGTATTATGACAGTGACGGGTCTGGTGGAGGGTATTATGCCAGTGACGGGGTCACGTGGTCTGGTGGAGGGTCAGTGACGGGTCTGGTGTGAGGGTATTATGTCAGTGACGGGTCTGGTGGGAGGGTATTATGTCAGTGACGGGTCTGGTGGGAGGGGTTATTATTCCAGTGACGGGTCAGGTGGGAGGGTATTATGTCAGTGACGGGTGGTGGAGGGTACCTGTGGTTTGAGGTATTATACCAGTGACGGGTCTGGTGGGAGGGTAGTATGTCAGTGACGGGTCTGGGGGGAGGGTATTATGTCAGTGAAGGGTCTGGTGGAGGGGAATTCTGCCCGGTGACGGGTCTGGTGGAGGTATTATGCCAGTGACGGGTCTGGTGGGAGGGTATTATACCAGTGACGGGTCTGGTGGGAGGGTATTATGTCAGTGACGGGTCTGGTGGAGGGTATTAGGTCAGTGACAGGTCTGTGGGAGGGGGTATTATGTCAGTGACGGGTCTGGTGGAGGGTATTATGTCAGTGACGGGTCTGGTGGGAGGGTATTATGTCAGTGGACGGGTCATGGGGGTGGGTATTATTCCAGTGACGGGTCTGGGTGGGAGGGTATTATGTCAGTGACGGGTCTGGTGGGAGGGTATTTTGTCAGTGACGGGTCCTGGTGGAGGGTATTTGTCAGTGACAGGTGGTGGGGGGGATTATGTCAGTTGAGGGTCTGGTGGAGGGTATTTTGCCAGTGACGGGTCTGGTGGGAGGGGTATATCAGTGACGGGTCTGGTGGAGGGTATTATGTCAGTGACGGGGAGGAGGGATGGAGGGTATTTGTCAGTGACGGGTCTGGTGGAGGGTATTATGCTAGTGACGGGTCTGGTGGGAGGGTATT
>NW_025564645.1:0-14407 GCF_020424385.1 Procambarus clarkii | reverse complement strand
CTTGTTAGTAATTTACTTTTGGCCACTTAATCCTGAGTATCGCTGCTGTTTGTGTCCTGACAAATATACTAAAGCATTTCTTAATTCACGCGGATATTAACAAGTAGCTCTGATAATGTGAGGCGTTACACTCTACTCAGTTCAAGAAGTGTGTCTTTCTTGGAGACATGTGTCACTAGATATAACAGGAAGAGTCATTGATTTGTGCAAGAATCAATGATTCTGATACGAATCGTCTCCTTTTTTTCGTTATGTTCTTCCTCACTTGAGAAGGAAGTCCAAAACTTAACTATCTAGAGTTCATTTTTACCTTTTACCCCCGAAGGAAAGAGATGCGTTCCGTTGAGTCTGTCAGCAGCTTCATAAGCTGGAGTGACATAATAAATAACTAGGTAATGCTGACATAAAGTAAGGTGACCAGGTTGATGATGGCTGAGACAGTAGGTAGAGGCCGAGCTGGGTGTTCTGTCTTGGTGTCAAGGATGCTAGAGTGTACCCACGTAAGACCTGGCTGTTGGTGGTCGAGATTGTTTGATATGTTGTGCTTCGTCATTGTCTAATATTGTATTGTCCTCTTATCTTGTCAATTATTTCGGTGTTGTTGGTCAGGATATATCTGATGATAACTTCGGTGTTCGTTGAAATCATCCATTCTTTGATGGAGCTTCTTGTTTGTTTATTGGCAGTCAAGTGAAAGAGATGTTGTCGTGCCTATATATTGAGACAGTTGGGGCTGACCGTCCCAAGGTGGGCTTGGAGAGGTATGGAGGCCATTCGCCTCTTTCAAGGCGTTTCACTTGGTGTCAGAATGTACTGGAGGTCTTCAAGAAAGGTTAGGCATAAATCTTAACAATTTACTTGAGAACCTTGTACTTGGAAGCGCTGCAAGAACAAGATATTCTAATGCTTTCCTTTCTTGTATCTTCCCCCAGGGCTGTGAAGCACCAGCCCCAGGGTTGTGAAGAACCACCCCAGGGTTGTGAAGCACCAGCCCCAGGGTTGTGAAGCACCACCCCCAGGGTTGTGAAACACCAGCGCCAGGGTTGTGAAGCACCACCCCCAGGGTTGTGAAGCACCAGCCCCAGGGTTGTGAAGCACCAGCCCCAGGGTTGTGAAGCACAACCCCAGGGTTGTGAAGCACCACCCCCAGGGTTGTGAAGCACCAGCCCCAGGGTTGTGAAGCACCAGCCCCAGGGTTGTGAAGCACCACCCCAAGGGTTGTGAAGCACCAACCCCAGGGTTGTGAAGCACCAGCCCCAGGGTTGTGAAGCACCAGCCCCAGGGTTGTGAAGCACCAGCCCCAGGGTTGTGAAGCACCAGCCCCAGGGTTGTGAAGCACCAGCCCGAGGGTTGTGAAGCACCAGCCCCAGGGTTGTGAAGCACCAGCCCCAGGGTTGTGAAGCACCAGCCCCAGGGTTGTGAAGTACCACCCTGAGGGTTGTGAAGCACCAGCCCCAGGGTTGTGAAGCACCAGACCCAGGGTTGTGAAGCACCAGCCCAAGGATTGTGAAGCACCAGCCCAAGGGTTGTGAAGCATCACGTCTAGGGTTGTGAAGCACCAGCCCCAGGGTTGTGAAGCACCAGCCCCAGGGTTGTGAAGCACCAGCCCCAGGGTTGTGAAGCACCAGCCCCAGGGTTGTGAAGAACCAGCACCAGGGTTGTGAAGCACCAGCCCCAGGGTTGTGAAGCATCAGCCCCAGGGTTGTGAAGCACCACCCCAGGGTTGTGAAGCACCAGCCCCAAGGTTGTAAAGCACCACCCCCAGGGTTGTGAAGCACCAGCCCCAGGGTTGTGCAGCACCACCCTCAGGGTTGTGAAGCACCAGCCCCAGGGTTGTGAAACACCAGACCCAGGGTTGAGAAGCACCAGCCCCAGGGTTGTGAAGCACCACCCCCAGGGTTGTGAAGCACCAGCACCAGGGTTGTGAAGCAACAGCACCAGGGTTGTGAAGCACCAGCCCCAGGGTTGTGAAGCACCAGCAAGAGGGTTGTGAAGCACAAGCCCCTATGGTTGTGAAGCACCAGCTCCCATGGTTGTGAAGCACTAGCCCCAGGGTTGTGAAGCACCAGCCCCAGGGTTGTGAAGCACCAGCCCCAAGCTTGTGATGCACCAGCCCCAGGGTTGTGAAGTACCAGCCCTAGGGTTGTGAAGCACCAGCCCCAGGGTTGTGAAGCACCAGCCCCAGGGTTGTGAGACACCAGCCTCAGGGTTGTGAAGCACCAGCCTCCATGGTTGTGAAGCACCAGCCCCTATAGTTGTGAAGCACCAGCCCCCATGGTTGTGAAGCACCAGCCCCAGGGTTGTGAAGCACCAGCCCCAGGGTTGTGAGGCACCAGCCCAAGGGTTGTGAAGCACCAGCCCCAGGGTTGTGAAGCACCAGCCGCAGGGTTGTGAGTCACCAGCCCCCGGGGTTGTGAAGCACCAGCCCCAGGGTTGTGAAGCACCAGCCCCAGGGTTGTGAAGTACGAGCCCCAGGGTTGTGAAGCACCAGCCTTAGGGTTGTGAAGCACCAGCCCCAGGGTTGTGAAGCACAACCCCCAAGGTTGTGAAGTACCAGCCCCAGGGTTGTGAAGCACCAGCGCCTGGGTTGTGAAGCACCAGCGCCAGGGTTGTGAAGCACCACCCCCAGGGTTGTGAAGCACCAGCCCCAGGGTTGTGAAGCACCAGCCCCAGGGTTGTGAAGCACCACCCCCATGGTTGTGAAGCACCAGCCCCAGCGTTGTGAAGCACAAGCCCCAGGGTTGTGAAGCACCAGCCCCAGGGTTGTGAAGCACCAGCCCCAGGGTTGTGAAGCACCAGCCCCTGGGTTGTGAAGCACCACCCCCAGGGTTGTGAAGCACCAGCCCCAGGGTTGTGAAGCACCAGCCCCAGGGTTGTGAAGCACCAGCCCCAGGGTTGTGAAGCACCAGACCCTGGGTTGTGAAGCACCAGCCCCAGGGTTGTGAAGCACCAGCCCCAGGGTTGTGAAGCACAACCCCCAAGGTTGTGAAGTACCAGCCCCAGGGTTGTGAAGCACCAGCGCCAGGGTTGTGAAGCACCAGCGCCAGGGTTGTGAAGCACCACCCCCAGGGTTGTGAAGCACCAGCCCCAGGGTTGTGAAGCACCAGCCCCAGGGTTGTGAAGCACCACCCCCATGGTTGTGAAGCACCCGCCCCATCCTTGTGAAGCACCAGCCCCAGGGTTGTGAAGCACCAGCCCCAGGGTTGTGAAGCACCAGCCCCAGGGTTGTGAAGCACCAGCCCCTGGGTTGTGAAGCACCACCCCAGGGTTGTGAAGCACCAGCCCCAGGGTTGTGAAGCACCAGCCCCAGGGTTGTGAAGCACCAGCCTCAGGGTTGTGAAGCACCAGACCCTGGGTTGTGAAGCACCAGCCCCAGGGTTGTGAAGCACCAGCCCCAGGGTTGTGAAGCACCAACCCCAGGGTTGTGAAGCACCAGCCCCAGGTTGTGAAGCACCACCCCCAGGGTTGTGAAGCACCAGCCCCAGGGTTGTGAAGCACCAGCCCCAGGGTTGTGAAGCACCAGCCCAAGGGTTGTGAAGCACCAGCCCAGGGTTGTGAAGCACCAGCCCCAGGGTTGTGAAGCACCAGCCCCAGGGTTGTGAAGCACCAGCCCCAGGGTGTGAGGCACCAGCCCTGTGAAGCACCAGCACCAGGGTTGTGAAGCACTAGACCCAGGGTTGTGAAGCACCAGCCCCAGGGTTGTGAAGCACCAGCCCCAGGCTTGTGATGCACCAGCCCCAGGGTTGTGAAGTACCAGCCTCAGGGTTGTGAAGCACCAGCCCCCATGGTTGTGAAGCACCAGCCCCAGGGTTGTGAAGCACCAACCCCAGGGTTGTGAGGCACCAGCCCCAGGGTTGTGAAGCACCAGCCCCAGGGGTTGTGAAGCACCAGCCCCAGGGTTGTGAGTCACCAGCCCCCAGGGTTGTGAAGCACCAGCCCCAGGGTTGTGAAGCACCAGCCCTAGGGTTGTGAAGCACCAGCCCCAGGGTTGTGAAGCACCAGTCCCAGGGTTGTGAAGCACCAGCCCCAGGGTTGTGAAGCACAACCCCCAAGGTTGTGAAGTACCAGCGCCAGGGTTGTGAAGCACCAGCGCCAGGGTTGTGAAGCACCAGCGCCAGGGTTGTGAAGCACCAGTGCCAGGGTTGTGAAGCACCACCCCCAGGGTTGTGAAGCACAAGCCCCAGGATTGTGAAGCACCGGCCCCAGGGTTGTGAAGCACCACCCCCATGGTTGTGAAGCACCAGCCCCAGGGTTGTGAAGATCCAGCCCCAGGGTTGTGAAGCACCAGCCCCAGGGTTGTGAGGCACCAGCCCCAGGGTTGTGAAGCACCAGCCCCAGGGGTTGTGAAGCACCAGCCCCAGGGTTGTGAGTCACCAGCCACCAGGGTTGTGAAGCACCAGCCCAGGGTTGTGAAGCACCAGCCCCAGGGTTGTGAAGCACCAGCCCCAGGGTTGTGAAGCACCAGCCCTAGGGTTGTGAAGCACCAGCCCCAGGGTTGTGAAGCACAACCCCCAAGGTTGTGAAGTACCAGCCCAAGGGCTGTGAAGCACCAGCGCCAGGGTTGTGAAGCACCACCCTCAGGGTTGTGAAGCACCAGCCCCAGGGTTGTGAAGCACCAGCCCCAGGGTTGTGAAGCACCACTCCCATGGTTGTGAAGCACCAGCCCCAGGGTTGTGAAGCACCAGCCCCAGGGTTGTGAAGCACCAGCCCCAGGGTTGTGAAGCACCAGCCCCAGGGTTGTGAAGCACCAGCCCCTGGGTTGTGAAGCACCACCCCCAGGGTTGTGAAGCACCAGCCCCAGGGTTGTGAAGCACCAGCCCCTGGGTTGTGAAGCACCACCCCCAGGGTTGTGAAGCACCAGACCCTGGGTTGTGAAGCACCAGCCCAGGTTTGTGAAGCACCAGCCCCAGGGTTGTGAAGCACCAGACCCTGGGTTGTGAAGCACCAGCCCCAGGGTTGTGGAGCACCAGCCCAAGGGTTGTGAAGCACCAACCCAAGGGTTGTGAAGCACCAGCCCCAGGGTTGTGAAGCACCACCCCCAGGGTTGAGAAGCACCAGCCCCAGGGTTGTGAAGCACCAGCCCCAGGGTTGTGAAGCACCAGCCCCAGGGTTGTGAAGCACCAGCCCCAGGGTTGTGAAGCACCAGCCCCTATGGTTGTGAAGCACCAGCCCCCATAGTTGTGAAGCACCAGCCCCAGGGTTGTGAAGCACCAGCCCCAGGGTTGTGAGGCACCAGCCCCAGGGTTGTGAAGCACCAGCACCAGGGTTGTGAAGCACTAGCCCCAGGGTTGTGAAGCACCAGCCCCAGGGTTGTGAAGCACAAGCCCCAGGCTTGTGATGCACCAGCCCCAGGGTTGTGAAGTACCAGCCCCAGGGTTGTGAAGCACCAGCCCCAGGGTTGTGAAGCACCAGCCCCAGGGTTGTGAGACACCAGCCTCAGAGTTGTGAAGCACCAGCCCCCATGGTTTTGAAGCACCAGCCCCCATGGTTGTGAAGCACCAGCCCTAGGGTTGTGAAGCACCAGCCTCAGGGTTGTGAGGCACCAGCCCCAGGGTTGTGAAGCACCAGCCCCAGGGGTTGTGAAGCACCAGCCACAGGGTTGTGAGTCACCAGCCCCCAGGGTTGTGAAGCACCAGCCCCAGGGTTGTGAAGCACCAGCCCCAGGGTTGTGAAGCACCAGCCCCAGGGTTGTGAAGCACCAGCCCCAAGGTTGTGAAGCACCAGCCCCAGGGTTGTGAAGCACAACCCCCAAGGTTGTGAAGATCCAGCCCCAGGGTTGTGAAGCACCAGCCCCAGGGTTGTGAAGCACCAGCCCCTGGGTTGTGAAGCACCATCCCCAGGGTTGTGAAGCACCAGCCCCAGGGTTGTGAAGCACCAGCCCCAGGGTTGTGAAGCACCAGCCCCAGGGTTGTGAAGCACCAGACCCTGGGTTGTGAAGAACCAGCCCCAGGGTTGTGAAGCACCAGCCCCAGGGTTGTGAAGCACCAACCCCAGGGTTGTGAAGCACCAGCCCCAGGGTTGTGAAGCACCAGCCCCAGGGTTGTGAAGCACCAGCCCCAGGGTTGTGAAGCAACAGCCCCAGGGTTGTGAAGCACCAGCCCCAGGGTTGTGAAGCACCAGCCCCAGGGTTGTGAAGCACCACCCCTAGGGTTGTGAAGCACCAGCCCCAGGGTTGTGAAGCACCAGCCCCAGGGTTGTGAAGCACCAGCCCTAGGGTTGAGAAGAACCACCCACAGGGTTGTGAAGCACCACCCCCAGGGTTGTGAAGCACCAGCCCCAGGGTTGTGAAGCACCAGCCTCAGGGTTGTGAAGCACTAGCCCCAGGGTTGTGAAGCTTCAGCCCCCATGGTTGTGAAGCACCAGCCCCCATGGTTGTGAAGCACCAACCCCAGGGTTGTGAAGCACCAGCCCCAGGGTTGTGAGGCACCAGCCCCAGGGTTGTGAAGCACCAGCCCCAGGGTTGTAAAGCACTAGCCCCAGGGTTGTGAAGCACCAGCCCCAGGGTTGTAAAGCACCAGCCCCAGGGTTGTGAAGTATACCAGCCCCAGGGTTGTGAAGCACCAGCCCCAGGGTTGTGAAGCACCAGCCCCAGGGTTGTGAAGCACCAGCCTCAGGGTTTTGAAGCACCAGCCTCAGGGTTTTGAAGCACCAGCTTCCATGGTTGTGAAGCACCAGCCCCCATGGTTGTGAAGCACCAGCCCCAGGGTTGTGAAGCACCAGCTCCAGGGTTGTAAAGCACCAGCCCCAGGGTTGTGAAGCACCAGCCCCAGGGATGTGAGGTACCAGCCCTCATTGTTGTGAAGCACCAGCCCCAGGGTTGTGAAGCACCAGCCCCAGGGTTGTGAAGCACCAGCCCCAGGGTTGTGAAGCACCAGCCCCAATGGTTGAGACGAACCAGCCCCCAAGGTTGTGAGGCACCAGCCCCCATGGTTGTGAGGCACCAGCCTTCGTGGTTGTGAAGCACCAGCCCCAGGGTTGTGAAGCACCAGCCCCTAACGTTGTGAAGCACCAGCCCCCATGGTTGTGAAGCACTAGTCCCCATGGTTGTGAAGCACCAGCCCCCATGGTTGTGAGGTACCAGCCCTAATAGTTGTGAAGCACCAGCCCAAGGGTTGTGAAGCACCAGCCCCCATGGTTGTGAGGTACCAGCCCCCATGGTTGTGAAGCACCAGCCCCAGGGTTGTGAAGCACCAGCCCCAGGGTTGTGAAGCACCAGCCCTCATAGTTGTGAAGCACCAACCCCCATGGTTGTGAGGTACCAGCCCTCATAGTTTTGAAGCACCAACCCCCATGGTTGTGAGATACCAGCCCTCGTGGTTGTGAAGCACCAGCCCCCATGGTTGTGAAGCACCAGCCCCTGGGTTGTGAAGCACCAGCCTCCAAGGTTGTGAAGCACCAGCCCCCATGGTGGTGAGGCACCAACCCTCATGGTTGTGAAGCACCAGCCCCCATGGTTGTGAAGCACCAGCCCCCATGGTTGTGAGGTACCAGCCCTCATAGTTGTGAAGCACCAGCCCCCAAGGTTGTGAAGCACCAGCCCCAAGGTTGTGAAGCACCAGCCCCCATGGTTGTGAAGCACCAGCCCCGAAGGTTGTGAAGCACCAGCCCCAGGGTTGTGAGGCACCAGCCTTCATAGTTGTGAAGCACCAGCCCCAGGGTTGTGAGGCATCAGCCTTCATAGTTGTGAAGCACCAGCCTTCATAGTTGTGAAGCACCAGCCCCAGGGTTGTAAAGCACCAGCCCCAGTGTTGTGAATCACCAGCCCAAGGCTTGTGAATCACCAGCCCCAGGGTTGTGAAGCACCAGCCCCTGGGTTGTGAAGCACCAGCCCAAGGGTTGTGAAGCACCAGCCCAAGGGTTGTGAAGCACCAGCCCCATGGTTGTGAAGCACCAGCCCCAATGGTTGTGAAGCACCAGCCCTCATGGTTGTGAAGCACCAGCCCCCATGGTTGTGAAGCACCAGCCCCATGGTTGTGAGGCACCAGCCCTCATGGTTGTGAGGCACCAGCCCCAATGGTTGTGAAGCACCAGCCCCCATGGTTGTGAAGCACCAGCCCCCCAGGGTTTTGAAGCACCAGCCCCAGGGTTGTGAAGCACCAGCCCCCAGGGTTGTGAGTACCAGCCCCCAGGATTGTGAAGCACCAGCCCAAGGGTTGTGAAGCACCAGCCCCATGGTTGTGAAGCACCAGCCCCAATGGTTGTGAAACACCAGCCCTCATGGTTGTGAAGCACCAGCCCCCATGGTTGTGAAGCTCCAGCCCCATGGTTGTGAGGCACCAGCCCTCATGGTTGTGAGGCACCAGCTGCCATGGTTGTGAAGCACCAGCCCCCATGGTTGTGAAGCACCAGCCCCCCAGGGTTTTGAAGAACCAGCCCCAGGGTTGTGAAGCACCAGCCCCCAGGGTTGTGAGTCACCAGCCCCCAGGGTTGTGAATCACCAGCCCCCATGGTTGTGAAGCACCAGCCCAGGGTTGTGAAGCACCAGCCCCAGGTTTGTGAGGCACCAGCCCCAGGGTTGTGAAGCACCAGCCCCAGGGGTTGTGAAGGACCAGCCCCAGGGTTGTGAGTCACCAGCCCCCAGGGTTGTGAAGCACCAGCCCCCGTCGTTGTGAGGCACCAGGCCCCCATGGTTATGAGGCACCAGCCCCCATTGTTGTGAGGCACCAGCCCTCATAGTTGTGAAGCACCAGCCCCAGGGTTGTGAAGCACCAGCCCCAGGGTTGTGAAGCACCAGCCCCAGGGTTTTGAAGCACCAGCCCTCATGGTTGTGAGGCACCAACCCCAGGGTTGTGAAGAACCAGCCCCCATGGTTGAGAAGCACCAGCCCTCATGGTTGTGAGGCACCAGCCCCCATGGTTGTGAAGCACCAGCCCCCATGGTTGTGAAGCACCAGCCCCCAAGGTTGTGAAGCACCAGCCCCAGGGTTGTGAGGCACCAGCCTTCATAGTTGTGAAGCACCAGCCCCAGGGTTGTGAGGCACCAGCCTTCATTGTTGTGAAGCACCAGCCTCAGGGTTGTAAAGCACCAGCCCCAGTGTTGTGAATCACCAGCCCCAGGGTTGTGAATCACCAGCCCAAGGGTTGTGAAGCACCAGCCCCCGGGTTGTGAAGCACCAGCCCAAGGGTTGTGAAGCACCAGCCCAAGGGTTGCGAAGCACCAGCCCCATGGTTGTGAAGCACCAGCCCTTATGGTTGTGAAGCACCAGCCCTCATGGTTGTGAAGCACCAGGCCCATGGTTGTGAGGCACCAGCCCTCATGGCTGTGAGGCACCAGCCCCCATGGTTGTGAAGCACCAGCCCCCATGGTTGTGAAGCACCAGCCCCAGGGTTGTGAAGCACCATCCCCCAGGGTTGTTAAGCACCAGCCCCAGGGTTGTGAAGCACCATCCCCAGGGTTATGAAGCACCAGCCCAGGGTTGTGAAGCACCAGCCCCAGGGTTGTGAAGCACCAGCCCCAGGGTTGTGAAGCACCAGCCCCAGGGTTGTGAAGCACCAGCCCCAGGGTTGTGAAGCACCAGCCCCAGGGTTGTGAAGCACCAGCCCCAGGGTTGTGAAGCACCAGCCCCAGGGTTGTGAAGCTTACGTACCCGACACTCCCCCTTACGTACCCGGTACTCCCCTTACGTACCCGACACTTTCCCTTACGTACCCGGTACTCCCCTTACGTACCTGACACTCCCCCTTACGTACCCAACACTCCCCTTACGTACCCAACACTCCCACTTACGTACCCAACACTCCCCTTACGTACCCAACACTCCCCTTACGTACCCAACACTCCCCTTACGTACCCAACACTCTCCCTTACGTACCCAACACTCCTCTTACGTACCCAACACTCCCCTTACGTACCCAAATCTCCCCCTTACGTACCCAACACTCTCTCGTACGTACCCAACACTCCTCTTACGTACCCAACATTCCCACTTACGTACCCAACACTCCCCTTACGTACCCAACACTCCCCCTTACGTACCCAACACTCCACTTACGTACCAACACTCCACTTACGTACCCAACACTCCCCCTTACGTACCAACACTCTCCCTTACGTACCCAAAACTCCACTTACGTACCCAACACTCCCCTTACGTACTCAACACTCCCCTTACGTACCCGACACTCCCCTTACGTACCCGACACTCCCCCTTACGTACCCAACACTCCCCCTTACGTACTCAACACTCCCCTTACGTACCCGACACTCCCCTTACGTACCCGACACTCCCCCTTACGTACCCGACACTCCCCTTACGTACTCAACACTCCCCTTACGTACCCAACACTCCCCTTACGTACTCAACACTCCCCTTACGTACCCGACACTCCCCTTACGTACCCAACACTTCCCTTACGTACCCAACACTCTCCCTTACGTACCCAGCACTCCCCTTACGTACCCAACACTCCACTTACGTACCCAACACTCCACTTACGTACCCAACACTCCACATACGTACCCAACACTCCCCTTACGGACCCAACACTCCACTTACGTACTCAACCCTCCTCTTACGTACTCAACACTCCCCTTTCGTACTCAACACTCCCCTTACGTACCCAACACTCCCCTTACGTACCCAACACTCCCCTTTCGTACTCAACACTCCTCTTACGTACCCAACACTCCCCTTTCGTACTCAACACTCCTCTTACGTACCCAACACTCCCCTTTACGTACTCAACACTCCCCTTACGTACCCAACACTCCACTTACGTACCCAACACTCCACTTACGTACTCAACCCTCCTCTTACGTACCCAACACTCCCCTTTCGTACTCAACACTCCTCTTACGTACCCAACACTCCCCTTACGTACTCAACACTCCACTTACGTACAATCCGCTCCACTCTGTACATACGTACCGTGCTCACACTCCACGTACCTCTTTATATACGTGCATTAAGACACTGTCCTCTACCAACCAAATTATTCCCTATCGGAGAGTGAGATTTTCTTCAACTCCGCCACACACACGTCTGTGGGCCTGAGCATATGCCAGGTTGGCCAACATAAGAACGCCCTTTAGAAACTTGTGTAAGGAATCTTTCAGAACATTTTATTCCACATATGTCAGACCAATCCTGGAGTATGCGGCTCTAGCATGGAGTCCATATCTAGTCAAGCATAAGACTAAACTGGAAAAGGTTCAAAGGTTTGCCACCAGACTAGTACCCGAACTTAGGGGTATGAGCTACGAGGAGACTCTACAGGAATTAAACATCACACCACTGGGAGACAGAGGAGTTAAAGGGGACATGATTACCACATACAAGATTCTGAGAGGAATTGATAGGGTAGATAAAGACAGAATATTTACCTCAAGGGGCAAACGCAGTAGGGGACACAGGTAGAAATTGAGTGCCCAAATGAGCCATAGAGACGTTAGAAAGAATTTTTCAGTGTCAGAGTAGTAGACAAATGGAATGCATTAGGAACTGATGTAGAGGAGGCTGACTCCATACACAGTTTCAATTGTAGATATGATAGAGCCCAGTAGGCTCAGGAACCTGTATATTACTTGATTGACAGTTCAGAGGCGAGACCAAAGAGCCAGAGCTCAACCCTCACAAGCACAACTAGGTGAGTACGTGTCTGGGCCTGTAGAGTTCCCTAAGCATTTGGTCTCACAACTAATGACATTTTAGGCGTCAATATATCAAGATAAATTCATTATACATCTACAAAGCCGCTTGCTAATTATATTTCCCCTTCAACTGGTAAAGTAACGAAGCCGTTAAAGACTTCCACTCGTTTTATTGACAAGGAACAAAGGCGAGATTTGGGAATGAATACAATTTTTGTCTTCATTATCACGGGCCCAAAATGAAAGAAAATTTGATCTCGCGAATCCAAGGAAAATTTGATTAATGAGTAATTACAATCATCTTCGCTCCGCCCCTTGTAACGGGGGGGGGGGGGAAGAAATGGCTCTCTCTTGTCCATTATTCCACACCTCAGTTAACTAACGAGGCTGGGGGAAACAGCTCTCTCTAGTCCGTTATCCCGTCCTCAGTTAGCTAACTATTCTAGAGCACTCCCAGAGTTCCTACGGCAGCCTCTCTCGTTCAACACCTTGTAACCTAGGTATTTGACTACCTAGGTGCAGGTACTACAAGGCGCCGTAACTTGATCAGCTACCCGAAACTCTAGAGAACTTTAGAATACATTTCACTGCCACAAACGTATAAGAGAAACGAAAGGGAAAAGATGAATAATGAAGTAATTAGTGAGGGTTTGGGGTGAGAGAGGTGGGAGGAGCGAGGGTCGTCAGTTGAAAGTGAGAGTTTAGAGGAGGGGTGGAGGGAGAGGAGTAGATAGGTAGAAGTAGAAAAGTAGATAGTAGAAGTAGATAGTAGAAGAAGAAATGCTGCCACCATCCATTCTAGACCTTTACATACAAGACAAGGAATGGAACTTGTCTGTATCATAATATTCTCAAAGATGTTAACACGAGGTCATTATTAGTCTGTTCCATGTGTATCATGTACTCATTAAAATCATGCACCCAATAACCACAGAGGCTGTTTCACCTCAACTCAAAAATTCTAGGGAACAAAGTTAAAGACAATTTAAACAATTCATCAATTACATTTCTCATAATAAGTATCATAATTTAAGCAATTCAAATGTTCAAGTTTAATATGCAAAGTGAGTCATCATCCAAGAATTCGAGAACCCTACAACTTGACTGCCCCTGATCCTCATACAACATTTGTAAACACGACCAAGTCACCTTAATGCTCAACTCGCCAAGTGTCTGCCTATAGCTGGATTGAGAGGGGGGGGGACTGTAGTTGACAGAGACTGTCCCGCCCTGCCGGCTGACAGCCTCCCTGGCTAGGCCGTCTTCTCCTCTGCTTTGCTGGCTCCTATTCTCTGACTATGCTCTGCTCTCCGAGTATATATTGGGAAACCTAGTAGCTATGCCTACAAGTAGAGAGCCTGAGGCACTCTACCAAGCCACTCCTTAAACGTCGGCATGTTTGAAGGCCAATTATCAGATTAGCAGAAGCAAGGTGGAATTCGCATGATCTGACCTCAGGTCACTTGAGGTCATTAACGCTTAGAGGTGTGAGTTTCAGGCCGACAAACTGGCACCTTCTCAAATCCTTGTCTGTGACTCCTGAATCTCTATGTATTAAATAAAACTAAACCAAACACTTTTACAGTGTTACTCCTTGCCCTAGTGGCCCCTCCTTCACCTCCGGACCCAAACCTTCTGCTTCCCTCACTATCCCCTCGACAGATAGAAGAGGTATTAAACTCGACAGTTTACCATCTGAGTAAACACACCGTTGAGGTAAACTACACCAGTATGGGATCACTGTTTGGGTGTACCGAGACACAGAGATGAAGTATACCCCGTCTCCGACCCCCGACGTCAACAGCTGAAGGGGAAGTAAACCGCTTGTCTGGCCTCCGACGACAAGAGTTTACAAATGACGTTTACAAACTTCTACGCAATCCGCATTTAACGTAAATAAGAAGAGCAGCGCGAAGCGTACAACAGCGTCTCCTGCCCAAGAGTTCAATTCACGATAATATTGTTCAGATTTTCTTTCATTTTTTAGTTCCTTCAAGATAACGGTGAGGCCCAGGACGACCTGTAAGAGGCCAGGTCCCCCATACTGTCCAGGACGACCTGTAAGAAGCCAGGTCCCCCATGCTGTCCAGGACTACCTGTAAGAGGCAAGGTCCCCATACTGTCCAGGACGACCTGTAAGAGGCCAGGTCCCCATACTGTCCAGGACGACCTGTAAGAGGCCAGGTCCCCATACTGTCCAGGACTACCTGTAAGAGGCCAGGTCACCCATACTGTCCAGGACTACCTGTAAGAGGCCAGGTCCCCCATACTGTCCAGGACTACCTGTAAGAGGCAAGGTCCCCATACTGTCCAGGACTACCTGTAAGAGGCAAGGTCCCCATACTGTCCAGGACTACCTGTAAGAGGCCAGGTCCCCCATACTGTGCAGGACTACCTGTAAGAGGCCCGGTCCCCCATACTGTCCAGGACTACCTGTAAGAGGCCAGGTCCCCATACTGTCCAGGACTACCTGTAAGAGGTCAGGTTCCCCATACTGTCCAGGACTACCTGTAAGAGGCCAGGTCCCCCATACTGTCCAGGACTACCTGTAAGAGGCAAGGTCCCCATACTGTCCAGGACTACCTGTAAGAGGCCAGGTCCCCCATACTGTCCAGGACTACCTGTAAGAGGCAAGGTCCCCATACTGTCCAGGACGACCTGTAAGAGGCCAGGTCCCCATACTGTCCAGGACTACCTGTAAGAGGCCAGGTCCCCATACCTACCCCTGCTGCCTCTTCACCCCAGGAGACGAAGCAATGACAAACAGCAACAGATTGTAAGAACAGTTTCTATGTTACGCTACATGTCCCCTTCACGT
>NW_025564644.1:7500-10400 GCF_020424385.1 Procambarus clarkii | reverse complement strand
CTCAGCTTCTCATCATATCATATATATCGTACCTATAGCCAGAAGGAACTTCTCAACCTACTATGCAAGGCCGATTATATATATATGTCGTACCTAGTAGCCAGAACGCACTTCTCAGCCTACTATTCAAGGCCCGATTTGCCTAATAAGCCAAGTTTTCATGAATTAATGTTTTTCGTCTACCTAACCTACCTAACCTAACCTAACCTAACTTTTTTTGGCTACCTAACCTAACCTAACCTATAAAGATAGGTTAGGTTAGGTTAGGTAGGGTGGTTAGGTTCGGTCATATATCTACGTTAATTTTAACTCCAATAAAAAAAAATTGACCTCATACATAATGAAATGGTTAGCTTTATCATTTCATAAGAAAAAAATTAGAGAAAATATATTAATTCTGGAAAACTTGGCTTATTAGGCAAATCGGGCCTTGAATAGTAGGCTGAGAAGTGAGTTCTGGCTACTAGGTACGACATATATATATTATATATATATATCTATATGTCGTACCTAGTACCCAGAACGCATGCAAACAAGCCTGAATGGTCCCCAGGACTATATACAACTGAAAATCACACCCCAGAAGTGACTCGAACCCATACTCCCACAACTGGTATGTACAGGGACGCCTTAATCCGCTTGACCATCACGACCGGACATAAGGAAGTGATAGCCGAGGCTATATGAACCACTTCCCCGCCGGCACTCGGATGGTAATCTTGGGCATAGCATTTTATCAAATCACCTCATTCTTTGGGGCACACGTGAGGAACACAAATGCAAACAAGCCTGAATGGTCCCCAGGACTATATACAACTGAAAACTCACACCCCAGAAGTGACTCGAACCCATACTCCCACAACTGGTATGTACAGGGACGCCTTAATCCGCTTGACCATCACGACCGGACATAAGGAAGTGATAGCCGAGGCTATATGAACCACTTCCCGCCGGCACTCGGATGGTAATCTTGGGCATAGCATTTTATCAAATCACCTCATTCTTTGGGGCACACGTGAGGAACACAAATGCAAACAAGCCTGAATGGTCCCCAGGACTATATACAACTGAAAACTCACACCCCAGAAGTGACTCGAACCCATACTCCCACAACTGGTATGTACAGGGACGCCTTAATCCGCTTGACCATCACGACCGGACATAAGGAAGTGATAGCCGAGGCTATATGAACCACTTCCCGCCGGCACTCGGATGGTAATCTTGGGCATAGCATTTTATCAAATCACCTCATTCTTTGGGGCACACGTGAGGAACACAAATGCAAACAAGCCTGAATGGTCCCCAGGACTATATACAACTGAAAACTCACACCCCAGAAGTGACTCGAACCCATACTCCCACAACTGGTATGTACAGGGACGCCTTAATCCGCTTGACCATCACGACCGGACATAAGGAAGTGATAGCCGAGGCTATATGAACCACTTCCCCGCCGGCACTCGGATGGTAATCTTGGGCATAGCATTTTATCAAATCACCTCATTCTTTGGGGCACACGTGAGGAACACAAATGCAAACAAGCCTGAATGGTCCCCAGGACTATATACAACTGAAAACTCACACCCCAGAAGTGACTCGAACCCATACTCCCACAACTGGTATGTACAGGGACGCCTTAATCCGCTTGACCATCACGACCGGACATAAGGAAGTGATAGCCGAGGCTATATGAACCACTTCCCCGCCGGCACTCGGATGGTAATCTTGGGCATAGCATTTTATCAAATCACCTCATTCTTTGGGGCACACGTGAGGAACACAAATGCAAACAAGCCTGAATGGTCCCCAGGACTATATACAACTGAAAACTCACACCCCAGAAGTGACTCGAACCCATACTCCCACAACTGGTATGTACAGGGACGCCTTAATCCGCTTGACCATCACGACCGGACATAAGGAAGTGATAGCCGAGTTTTCAGTTGTATATAGTCCTGGGGACCATTCAGGCTTGTTTGCATTTGTGTTCCTCACGTGTGCCCCAAAGAATGAGGTGATTTGATAAAATGCTATGCCCAAGATTACCATCCGAGTGCCGGCGGGGAAGTGGTTCATATAGCCTCGGCTATCACTTCCTTATGTCCGGTCGTGATGGTCAAGCGGATTAAGGCGTCCCTGTACATACCAGTTGTGGGAGTATGGGTTCGAGTCACTTCTGGGATGTGAGTTTTCAGTTGTATATAGTCCTGGGGACCATTCAGGCTTGTTTGCATTTGTGTTCCTCACGTGTGCCCCAAAGAATGAGGTGATTTGATAAAATGCTATGCCCAAGATTACCATCCGAGTGCCGGCGGGGAAGTGGTTCATATAGCCTCGGCTATCACTTCCTTATGTCCGGTCGTGATGGTCAAGCGGATTAAGGCGTCCCTGTACATACCAGTTGTGGGAGTATGGGTTCGAGTCACTTCTGGGGTGTGAGTTTTCAGTTGTATATAGTCCTGGGGACCATTCAGGCTTGTTGCATTTGTGTTCCTCACGTGTGCCCCAAAGAATGAGGTGATTTGATAAAATGCTATGCCCAAGATTACCATCCGAGTGCCGGCGGGGAAGTGGTTCATATAGCCTCGGCTATCACTTCCTTATGTCCGGTCGTGATGGTCAAGCGGATTAAGGCGTCCCTGTACATACCAGTTGTGGGAGTATGGGTTCGAGTCACTTCTGGGGTGTGAGTTTTCAGTTGTATATAGTCCTGGGGACCATTCAGGCTTGTTTGCATTTGTGTTCCTCACGTGTGCCCCAAAGAATGAGGTGATTTGATAAAATGCTATGCCCAAGATTACCATCCGAGTGCCGGCGGGGAAGTGGTTCATATAGCCTCGGCTATCACTTCCTTATGTCCGGTCGTGATGGTCAAGCGGATTAAGGCGTCCCTGTACATA
>NW_025564644.1:0-2500 GCF_020424385.1 Procambarus clarkii | reverse complement strand
CCAAACCTTTATAGAGCAGGCGGAGCATCTGTTAAAACAAATGGACCCAGTACGACATCCCTATCCAACTCAAGCAAACCATCAACAGTGAACTATTTAACCTGAAACAACAACATAAAACTCTTGTAGAAACAAAGACACTCCGTAAGTTAACATCCCTAAACGGTGGACAGCTAAAAATCCCTCGTCCTAAAGATGGCTACTTTAACCTGACTTCTTATGATCTTACCCAGGACCAACGAGACCTCTTAAATCTTGGTCTAAATTGTCAATTCTTATCTAAACCAAAGATGCATCAAAAACGCCTGGAAATCGAAATGCTTCTGGACGATATCCATAAGCTAGAAGACAACAAAAAAGTCATCACCACTGACACACTTCAAGCTGAACTATTTGCAGAAGCAGGGAAAAAACGAGGAACATATTCATCTACAATCTTAACCCCACGACTCAAAGAAGCAGCGAAACAACTAAAAAATCTGAAAGACGTAACAATAAGAAAAGCCGACAAAACAGCAGCATATGTATTGATTCCTACCCATGAATACATGAACAAAATTAGCGACATCCTAAGTGATGACTCCAAATTTCAACGAATCACGAGGAACCCCGTAGAAGACCTTAAGCGGAAAGTAAACAAAACAATTACAGCAATCAACGCAAAGAAAAGTAGTGTGCATTTCAATAAACTTCAAGGCGACTATGGCTTAGGATATGCCTACGGCAATGTTAAGACGCATAAACCAGGTAACCCACTACGCCCTATAATCAGCCAAATACCAACCCCAACTTATCACCTGGCAAAGAAACTCAATGAACTCCTAACTCCATACACTCCAAGTAAGTTTAGTCTACAATCATCAGCAGATTTCCTAGAATTGATGAAATCTACCCAGCCCGATGGAATCATCGCTTCCCTGGACGTTGAATCCCTTTTTACCAACGTCCCAGTCGACACAACCATAGGAATGATACTGGACAGAGTATACAGAGACGAGAGCACCCCCAAATTAGACATACCTGAGCCACACTTGAAAAGTCTTCTCGAAGCATGTACAAAGGAAGCCCCTTTCATCAGTCCACAAGGAGACATGTATTTACAGATAGACGGAGTAGCAATGGGCTCCCCCTTAGGAGTTTTATTTGCTAATTTTTATATGGGAACCATCGAAGATAGGGTCTTCAGTAGCAGACAAAAACCAACTGTATACTGCCGTTATGTAGATGACATATTCGTAATAGTAAAAGACTCAGATGAACTAATTGACCTAAAAAGACACCTAGAGAGAGAGTCAGTACTCCGATTTACACATGAAAATAGTGAAAATAACAGTCTGCCATTCTTGGATGTACTAATAACAAAACAGGAACCTCTTTAAGCACCAACGTATATACCAAGCCCACCAACATAGGATTATGCCTGAACGGTAGAAGTGAGTGCCCCCAAAGATACAAAGCCAGTGTTCTCAATGCTTATATTCGTCGAGCGCTTACCCACTGCTCTGAATGGAGCAACGTGAGTAGAGAGTTTGAAAGAGTAACTCAGGTATTGGTGAACAACGGATATAGCAACGCGGAAATAAACGCTGCTATAAGAAGACACTTGGACCGTTGGTATAATTCAGAACCTAGAACAGAAACCACAACACCCCCAATAAAATTATATTACAAATCAACCATGCACAGTGAACATATAAAAGAGGAAAGAATAATGAAAGAAATAATCCGTAAAGGAGTAAAAAGCACTACTCCTAACCAAAACATAAACCTGATAATATTCTACAAAACCAAGAAGACTTCCGAACTCCTTATCAAAAACAGCCCGAAGCCGACGGAGAACCCTCTACAGCAGTCAAGCGTTGTATACATGTACACTTGCCCCCACGAAGGATGTAACCTTCAATGTAAGTACATAGGTATGACGTCGACCAAGCTGACGAGGCGTTTGACATGCCATCTTCAATCTGGTGCCCCTAGGAATCACATGAGACAAGCCCATGACATTACTCTAACAAGAGAAATGTTGAACAAGAATACTTGCATAATAGACAAAACCCAAGATTCAAGAAGATTACAAATTCTTGAGGCAATTCACATAAGAATAGAGCGACCTACCATGAACACCCAAATCACGGAACTATTTACTCTACCCACCATGAGAGTAAGGACAAGACAAGAACATATCGATGCCAACACAGAAGACAATGTCCAACATAACAGGCCAATTACACTGGATTAATCTTTGTGTTTAGATAGGAGATGCCTCGTATGGGCCAATAAGCCTTCTGCAGCCCTATGTTTATCCCTTATGTATCCCCCATGTTTTCACCTTCATTGTATTATCACCTGACCTAATGCGGGTATAAAATCAACTAGTATTGTAAGATCTGTTCACTTGAGAATGAACCATGGAGGTTCGAAACGTCGTGCAAATTATACAAATAAGTGTAATACACTCTATAGTAAATCACTTCTTTTCTTCACCTTAAAAGTACGAAAA